>JXXA01009451.1:0-13842 GCA_000956255.1 Anopheles punctulatus | reverse complement strand
TCTCTCTCACGTTTTCAGTTCCACCGCCCGAAGCTATGGTACTTTATTTTTACGGTGTGTTTTAAAGCGTCTCCCCGACCTATCTGGACTCATTTATGCGATCGTCTGGTGTGATTGATTGTCGATAGAGCGAAAATAAAACCCGATGCCAAAACCACCACCAACAGAGGGTTAGAGGGAGACAGAGAGGTGCAAAATGAAAGAATAAAAAACAACAAAGCATAACACAACACAACATATTCTTCATGTGGCAATCACGATTATAGCTCAATCGTTATGAAACCGGCCAGACTCCATAATTTAGTGTTTATGGGCGTTTGGGTAATGTTGATTAACTTCATGCGCGCTACCTTCGATAAAATCCCCCCGAAGGCCACCGAGTTTTGGGTTATGGGAAAAGGGAAACAGACTTGTTGGGAGTGAGAGTTGTTCGGTTTGGAATGGATTTTTATACGCAATAAATCGTTGCCGAACTAGAAAAACGGGCCGGTAAAGGTCAAACCTTTGGGAGTGGAGTGGAGCGAGTAGTGCGGGTCTGCAATCTGTTTGCCTGATAAGCTTGAAACACGCAACCCATGTACAGCTGACCAGGAAATGAAACATGACCACTGCAGTACTCGAAATAGTTTTTTTTTCCTTTCTAGCAGATTACGAGAGGGAAGTTGAGCGAAAGAATTGAAAAATTAATCAGTATAAATGTTTTTTTTTTAAATATTCATACAGAATAGGAAAACTGCTTCATAAGTGACGAAAAATGAGATTGTCACCTTGTTTTGCATACGTTATATACGTCTGTAGTTCTGTAGGTGTTTCCTAGCACTGCACGACCGAGTACGATCGGTTATGACTATTCGATAATGTTTAAGTATCTGTGATTGTGGCATTATGGTTCTTGATACTACAGCTTTCACCATAAAGAAGGCTCATCTTCGTTGAAAATCGAGGAAGTTTTTCGATAGCCCCTTCCCGGTCGCTTGAAAACATAGAACGAAACAGGAGTTTTTCGTACATAGTTCAACCTACTTGGCAGTAGACGGCAAAGAATCGCACGAACCGGAGTCTCCGGAAGTGCTCAAAAAGGAGCCATGTAAGTATCGTTTACTGGTTTTTCCCCCGTACGCACTGGAAAAAGCCTGTAGGAAAAGCAGGAAAGCGTACAAATTCCAATTTGATGATATTGAAATGAAATAACAAAAATCGAATCCTTTCCCCGGCACTCTCCGGCGTTCGATATCGTAAGGGTGCGTGTGCGTGTGTTTCCGGGACAAAGGTTTGACAGGGACGGTTATTCCCGGTATTCGATGAGGATTTCCCTCTCTTTCTTGCTATCTTTTTTATGCAACTTGAGTGAACGCACAGCACAGCTTACAATAAAGACGCACCGGATGCGGACAGTAGCGTGTCTCCCCCCGGTGGTCGACGGGTTTTCTAGTATCGAGCGATCGAACCACCATCACCATCGCCGGCGGCCGCCAGCGGTGGGGATTATACGATTTTATTTAGGGGATTTTTCTGGGTGTTTAATCTGCCACTTAGAGCCACCCGATCCCGTTGAAGATCGTAGCGCGTGCGGTGTGCGTGTTCGTGGCGGATTTTGAACAGGAAATAGGGTTAGCATAATGGTGCCGTCTATTTTCTTCTACGTCGATGCTGCCCACGCTTTCACTTACTTCCTCGTTCGATCGCTCCCTCATGCAGTGGGGATTTTGATTATTCGCTCAGTTTGGGGTTCGGTTCCGTGTGCGGAAGCCTCCCCGGACTCTACAGAGCAGATATCGATATCAAATCGATAAAATCGGTTCTACCAGCACTTAAAGCTATCGGCGAAGCCGTGTGTAAGCCGACATAATGGAGGTGATACGAGCGTCTTTTAATGCGTGTTTCTATATGCACAGGAGTACGGCACTTTTTTGCACCACTTGAAGATGAGCGATTAATTACTTGTGTTTATTTTTTTGTATATTTGATTGGAAAATGGGAGACCAAACATAGAGGTGAGGTAGGTAGGTTTTATAATACGTTCATTTCATGTTACGTCATGCAACAGCCTCAACGAGGGGGCATTACTTGATTAACTTAATGAATTTTTAATAAAAAGGTCTTTATATTGTTTTCCTCAGGCATTGAACTTATTTTTCGTTAAAGGCCTGGTGAAAATGCGAATAAGGTAAATTTGTAATTGAATTAGAAGTTTTATTACAACTTGTGCTTAGTCATCGTGACTATATTAATCTTAATTAGACGAGTTTGTAAAAGCCGTAATGTAATGAATAATCCTGTTACTTTTTTTCTGGGTTATGTTATGACAGAATCATCAAAACTTTTCCGTAAATTGTTAGTTTTTCTTTCTCTTTTAGTATTTCGTCTCTTTCAATAATTTCAATTAATAAGCAACTCTGTGATCTACAGCATCCCTGATTCGCAGGTGTTACTATCTTAAATCATGAATAATAGTAACTTATATTGTTTTATGCTCATTCCATTAGCGCATTACCAAAATGAAGCTTGAAAACGCGAACTTCAACTAAAAGTTTGCGCTCACTGATTATTGTTCGCTTTCCATTCTATCTTAAGTACAACTGCAGCGCTGCACGCTGCTTCCCATCCCCGTGCTTTTTTATAATCTATTGCCAGGTTTGCGCCAGGAAGCAGAAAGTTAAACAATACTCCCGCCGCCAGGAGTGTTTTTGAGCGTGAAACGATTGTTCGAGTGTAATCCATTAGAGCTGTAGCGTAATTACATCATTCTGTTTGGAAGATTCAGCTAATTGTAGAAATCTGCCAGCATTGTTTAAATCGTACGCTGGCTTGATCGAGATGGAAACTCCCCCCTTCCCCCCACACCACGTGCACTATCCTGACGAATTTTATCAGAGATAAGCGCTGTTCAATGCGAGCGAACGATCAATCTATAGCGATTTAAAAGCGTGGCGTAAAACAGGTCTGCAAAACGCTCGCATCATCCCGCTGGCAATCACAAATTAATCTTAAATGCTGCCGGCTGCGTGCGTGCGTCCGTGCGAGCGTATAAAAGTGCTAAAAGCACCGTAACATAAATGGTTCGGTGCGCGGTAGCGAAAAGTTAGCCGCGAATCAAACGGACGCCAGCACAACGGTAGCAACGGTGGGCGGAAAACCCCGAAAGCTCAGCGCTGTTCAGTGGCTGGCTCGCTGGTTCTGGCTGCTTGCCGATTATTTCCACCGCAAGTTGAGCGCTCGCTCTATGGTGGGGTGTTATTTTTGTTATTTGAAGCTGATTTTGTTTTCGAAGCTTGCGCTTGAGGCAACACAGGCGCATGGTTGGGCGGGTGCGTTGTCGGTAAATTCGCTTCACGGGTGGTTTTTTGTTTGTTTCACAACAAACCGTCGTTTTTCTTCAGCACGCTCCTTTGTTTTTGAGCTCGTGCAGAGCGGCGCGTTTCTTCTCTAAAATGTTTTAAAAAATCCAACCCCTCGCCGGTAGAAAGAAAAGAACGGGAACCGTGTAACGAACGGCACTCGAGGCTTTTACACTTCTTGCTCATCTTTGCAGAAAAGGTTGCAACACCAACAATCCCGGCACAGTTTCACATTCGTTTTCTCTGCCCTTCTACGGAGGGATTTCGATCGCAGTGGCAGTGTATTGCGTCCCAGAAGAGGCGTGGAACGTGTCGGGCTGGAAAACGTCGTTTAACTTGTGCAGAACGTTGGAAGGAAGTGTATTGCAACCGATGGGAGGGGTGAGAGGGAGGTGAAAAAAGTGAAACTAAAAGTATCACAAATCAAACTTTTAGCAAACTTTTCGGTGCGCTTCCTACGGGAGCATCGCACTTTCCGTTTTCCACACGTCGCGATACTCTCCCACTCTCTATCTCTCCTCCTCTGCCTCTCTCCAATAAACACACACACATACATGCACACCCGTTCGAAAAGGATGCTGGTTAAATGCAGATGCATCTCGCGCCACCGGTACGATGTGAGCCGAAAGTCAAGGGAGAATGATAATATCAAAGTTTTTCCATTAAAATTTTACAGCATCTGAAAGAACTTACGTAAACGAACCGATGCCGGTCGGTGCAGCACGGTAGTGGCGATGGCGCCTTAACGTGCCGCGAAACGGATGACTTTTGGGGCTTTCGACTGGGGAGCGTCGCGAAGGACGCAAAAGCGGAAGTTAAATTGCAGTTAGTGTTTATAATCGGATTTCGCGCAATGAGTTCAATTTAATTTTTGCCGTTGCCCGTTACGAATGTGTGTATGTGTGCCAGAGAGAAAGAGAAAGAAAGAGAGGTAGAAAGATAGCGCGTGTTCGTGTAATCTATCGGCAAAGCGACGACGACCCGTTGGCGCTATTAAGTGCTTAAGAAAATCTTTATCGGTTCGGTTGACTCTGCGGTGTAGTGTTCTTATCTGGTTCGGAAATAGAGTGAGCGAGAAATCCGTTGCGTGGCTTTGGCTGGCGGGCATAATTAATCGCAATTCGCATCTGTTTTTTTACTCTTCTTGTTGTCTTTTGCACATGGGACCTGCTGAGCGTAATGCGAAAAGAGCGCGTGCTAATGATTACAGCCATAGTGCTTACTGGCAGTTTGTGCAGAACTTCGTCTCATGGTCTTTTGATACGGTCAATATTTACGGTTAATCACACTTATTTTTCAATTAAAAACAAATATAACATACCACACCCTACTCGAAACTACAATTTTCTCCTGATGGCCCTGTCACATATTCGTGCGAGTGAAGACTTAACAATAACGCAATAAAAGTTCAAACGCCAATGCTAAAACATATGATAGACATACTTCACATGACGCGCACGTAGGTGGAGCGAGCGCTTTCGATACGATGACAGTTCGCCAGCAGTTATGAAGCCAGTGCAATGTGACAAATGTCACGTTTCAGCGCTGAACAAATTGCATTGTTGGACGTTCCGTTTGTGACGGAGGTGGTTATGCCGTTTGGTTGCTGTGGCTTAGACGGATGAGAATAAAAACCAACGGCACCGGCGGATGACAAGGAATGAAACTATTTCGATGAGTTTTTTTTTTAGCGCAGGAAACTTTTGTGATTGTTACTGTTTTAGTGTAAGTTCAATCACATACTGAAAACTTATTTATGCAATAGATTAAAAAAAAAAAACTTTACCTATTTCGACAACTGGAAAGGTCTATAGGGATTTTGCATCAACAACTCGGATAAGCTGGAGACGCCTGGTGATTTTCAAATATTAATCATCTTTCTAGAAGAAACCAACAGTTAAAATACAAAATACCATAAGCAAAAAAACATTCCGCTTGTTTTCGCTTAACATACCCATTTATTATCGCGACAAGGGGCAGAGAAAACTTCGATGAATTTGTCTTGTACGAAAGTTTTTAACGAGTCTAAACTCTCAATTATTTGCTTTATTGTTTTATTGTACGATGCGCGTTACCCGCGACAAAACTCACCGTTTTGGAGAAACAAAAATGAGGAATGAAATGTTATCTCGCGTGTTGGTTTTTTGTTCTTCTTCCACAAAAGGCAAAGTCCTCTTTTGACTCGATGCTTTTCACCATGAGTCCCACTGTCCTGTTGTCCGTTTCGAGGAATCTGCTAGCGAAATAAATTCCCTCTCTCCCATTCCGGTACTTTTTTTCCGTCACACGCGTGCATGTTTTGTCTCCATCGTTAAGATTATAAATGAGTATCTGTTTCGCGCTCGGGGGTACGGTGCGCAAAATCGGCCGCCGAAAGAATTCCGGCGTCCGTTGGGTTGCCAAGTTAGCCATCGTAATTCTATTTGATCTGGAAAAGTGTTTCGTTAATTGAAAATTATGGTAATTAGTCAGCGAATGCGGCGAAGGTGCCGTTGAATTATTCATAATGATGTTTTTCGCTGGCCTGGTCGGCTGTATACGCTCGTTCAGGAACTTGCTAAAGTGTCAAACTGTTGGGCGAGAACAAAAAAAAAACAAACAAAACGAAAAAAAACTTGAGCGAACTTCTGCTTTCACATGCAACGGTTGGGATCATCAACAGCAAAACAGACACGCGGCCCGAGCTGCAGCTGCAGAACGCCAAACTTGGCCGGCTGTTTTGTGGGACGGGCGAGGTCAAGGTCTATGTGATGAGCCGCTTACAAACGTCACCCTCGCGTACCGTTTCGAACGAAACTTTGCGTGCCGTTCGTACCCGTTTGCGAAGCCTGATGATGACTGTTATTAGATGGTGGCGAGTGGAAACTTTTTGGCACACGCTACTCCACTTTGGACATCCCGGTGCCATGTGCGTTAAAAATGTGCACGAAAGCATCGGCATCTTTGAGGGTCTTTCGGGAGACGGGGACGGTGCAACTGCTCTGCTCCAGATGGGATGGGGTGTGGATGGGAAAGCATACTTAAAGGGTACTTTCTGAGCACGGAAGCACGTCCATAAGGATTCCCGCAAAATTTCCTATTTTAAAATGTTTACCGCTTCCTACAGGCAGGAAGAAAAGGGTCTGTTTTTGTTTTGCAGCACTCTTTTGCGTTGGGAACCTAACCACAAATAGGCCTTTAAGTCAATGTGAAATGAAAGTCATCAGCCAATGGATTGGCTTCGTTTCGCGTAGAGCCTGAAAGTTTAAAGAAGAGAGAGATCGAGAGAGCGCGAGAGAGTTTACGAGAGAGAGATCTCTCACTCTCTCCTTCTATCTCTCTCGAGTGAAAGTGAGCGACCTTTTTTCCAGGCTTACACTTTCACAATCGTCGGCTCAAGTGTGGTGGCTCGTTGTTAATGCTCGTTACTTTTGAAATTGCTCCATAGAACAGTTTCCTATATTCAGCACAAACCGTCCCCAGAAGGGTCCTTAAAAGTATACGCGGTACGCGCGGTATGCTTTTTGTTCGTTTCGTTCACCCGTTCGGCTTTCCACTCTTCACTATTGCGAGTCCTCTTGCCTCTTGCCCTTAGCTGGAAGGCAGAGGTGACGGTGGCTTTTAAAATCCCAAGAAGTATCGGTCGGATGGTTTGGGCGTTTCGTTTGCTCAGCTTAATTCACCGGACGTAATGTTCAATTATCCCTGGTCAAAAATTGCCCGAGCGGAAAAATGGAACCAGAAAGAGTTGAGGACGGCTGTCCCGGAAGCTGCCGACCGTCCAGGTCTACCGCCCCACCGGAATGGAGGCATTATGCTAACATTGAAAGCCGTAAACAATTTCGAGTGCTTCGGTTAAAGGATTTATCGTGCATTCATGATTCACGGCACGCAAAACTCAGTCCCAGGAAGTGAATTTCGGGAGAAATGTGCAGGAAGTTTGTTTTTTTTTTTAGCCCACCAAGCGTCATTAAACGATGGCGTTTAGATAAGAGTCACACGGAAGCATAGGCGCTGCTGGGTGGCGAAAAAATACCTACAGCAACACCACAATACGTTCCGTTTTTGAGCGGATTTGCAAGCATATACGAGGAAAAAAAGCGAAAACAAAACCGGAGCCTATTTTGTCCGCTCACATTTCAGCAGGGCGATTATAGCTTATTAAACGTATTAACGCAAACGATACGCATCGACCCGTGAACCGGGGGAGTGGAAAATTATGAACAGCCGACCGTCGAATTCCGTTCGTCATAGTGTTCGTCACTGGTTGGAGCGTACGCTCGTGCACGGGCATCATCACCCTCACAGGCAGGTGGACCCCTTAATCTATCCTTCGAGGAACCCCTCGTGACGTTCGGGCTGTTTGCTGAGTGTGGCGTAACGCTTCACACTTGAAATGATTAATTGAAATATGGCGCTACATCACGGACAATGGGACCGGTGTAAGATGAGCCACCTGTTGTCGCCGGTGTTGTTTCAGGGTCCGTGGACAGCTTCGGTTTTGTGCCCGAATTCACCCGTGAAAGGATGCTTTTGTTTGATTTTGCCCACGGCGATGCGGTGGTGCGCTAATCGTCGGTTGCGTTCTATTCTAGTCCGCTCTAATTAATAGAACGTTGTGCGGTGGTGTAACTGCTGGGTAAGCTCATAAGAAGAGCCTTGAAGGACGTGATCTAACGAAATTACTCGCAATCAAAGGATGAAAGAGCTACGATGGTTTTTTCGAGTGTTATTTCATAAAAAACTACGTGTTAAATACAATAGAAAATTCGAATAGCTCCCATTTTCGGCTCAAATAACAAAAAATATTTATATAGTTAAAACTGTTATAAAATATATTCAGATTTTATGTTATGTTTTTTTTTTTTATTTATTAAATAAGCGAGAATGCCCTCACCATACTGTTATTTCCGAAGATGCAATTTTGTTAAATGATTTTTAGTAAAAATATAACTAAACAAAGGAATTAAATCGATTGCTATTCATCTGTTGTTCAATTTGTTTTCCACAGTTTCTCTAGACTATCGTCTTTTCGAACTATGCAATGATCCCTTGATTGCGGCAATGTTTTCCATACGCATAAAATTAGCATCAATCTCGGGTAATTTCGACAAAGCAATTTAAACGTTAGATTGAAACGAATGCCATTGCTAATGTGCGCAATCAGCGTGTAAAATACCCAAACGAAAGATGAAATTGAATGCTCTTTCACACTGGACGGGACTGTATTTTTTTTTTGCCAATCGAGCAATTTGTTCCTGGAACTGTAAACACGCTGTAATTGGTTCCACAGTTGCTACTCGCACACCGTGGATGCCGTTGTACAATGTAAGCGACAGCGATAGGGATCGTTCGACGATTCGTTTCTGGGAAATTCCATAAATGTGAAAAATGTCGGTCAAGAAAAGATGAAATCTGCAGCGCGGTTCGCGGTGAGGAAGAAGAAAAAGATGGCACCATACAAGCAAATACACCAACAAACAAATAAACAAACAAGCACGGCACCGAGTCAAGCAAGGAGCAGAAACAATGCGAAACGCGGAACGGAACGGAACAGGAACAATATAGGAGAAATAATAATGCAAACAAAATCACGCAAGCATGCTGTTTGGTTTCTCGGCGTTGCGCTACAACCGTTGTCCAGGTTTGTCACCGGTCGGCTTCACTGTGGACCGCTGCGCTGCTGCGATTTGCAGGAAAAACAGGTCGCATCCGCCGGTTTTTGGTTTAATTTTGCCACCCGTTGCGCGTTTGCGTTCCCGACCGAGCTGTTGTGTTGGGACATTCGTGTGCTTGTTTGTGTCGTTGTGCTGCTGGCGTACCCGTTGTTTACCGAATGTCAACATTTCTTCGCACATACCGTTTTGTGCTCAAGGTAGCGTGGGACCGTATTTGACCGTTACCACCGGCATCGTCTTATTCCTTCGTGGTCGGGAAGAAAACCGAGCAGTCCTAGGAACTGTTGGGACACACGGTTCCTCGGAAATTCTGTTACGAAACGGCTTCTTTGTCCTCGTGGGAGCGTCGGTACGGTGTGTGCTGGCAGTACGGCTACGGTTACATGGTTTGAAGCGGCTTTCAAGAGCCGTCTGTTGAAGTTAATAGGGCCTTAAGTGGTGACGAAGGGGCCGTGTGTTTTCGAAACAAGCCCGCCACGTGCGTAACAGACGCATCCAATTGGACGGTGACATTGTCTCGGTGAGTGTGACAGAACCGGGTTGTGGTGCGATTCAGATCCCACTGCAAGGGTTGTGCTCTTGTAATACTCTAAGAAAGGATGAAGTAGCACAAGGTTGAAAACTGGAGAGCGATAAGATTGACGTAAGAAAAACAATTCAATTCGATTTGTACATCATAAAACAAACTTCGTATGAGGTGCAAAATGAGGAGGTATCTCTTCCAGTTAAATAATTATCTATTTTTTTAAATACAAAGAATGAATATATCTTTCCACTTCCGAACGGTTATGAAGAGAAAGAAAAGAAATTTTATACATAAATTGAAGCATGGAAACTTTATTTACTCATTATAAAAGAATTAACAGAAAGAACAAAAAACGAAATTGATGAAGCGCTTGATGAAACTGAACATATTTTTCAAACGTAACTGGTGTTGTGGGGGTTGACAGATAATAATCTCGCCTGCCACGGTCAGTGTGAAGGTTAGCTGTGCCTGTGGAAGGACACGTACGAAGAAGGATGCTGTAAAATGCTGATGAGAAAAGAGCACGCGCCTGTCGCGTCAAGAAGCATATCATTCACATCGCC
This sequence comes from Anopheles punctulatus, assembly GCA_000956255.1. Lineage (NCBI taxonomy): Eukaryota > Metazoa > Arthropoda > Insecta > Diptera > Culicidae > Anopheles > Anopheles punctulatus. The sequence continues at coordinate 3,758 of JXXA01009451.1, read as the reverse complement.
ACGGTGAAGTGATTTCAGCTTATCGTTAACCTTCTCCGCTTATCGCTACCGTTACGCAAATGGATCGATATTTTGACTGCAGTCTATTTCGGGATAGTGTTTGTCTGGTCATGGTGGGATGTGGAAATTTAAAGATTGCTATCAGAATGTAACGAAAGATTTTGCTTGGGACTGCGACACAAGCTGTGTTGAAAAGTAATCGGTTCTCTTTAAATTACTTTTTCATCCGTACTACTGGTCGACAATGAGCGTTGAATACACATTCTTAAAAAAGTACCGGGCGCCTCCATCGAACAGGAAGCAGTAGCCGCTGCTGGTTTGGAATAAAACACCAGGCGTCTCCATGTAAACGTTGGCGGCATTGTTCAGCGGCAAAGCAATCGTTTGAATAAGATGTTTATCTTTGACTTTGACCGCCTGGTAGGCTGCGCAAAGTACGTGTTTGCTGGGAGTGGACTGCGCTCTGCGGGCATTATTTATCGCTGCGTGAAGATATCGCCAGTTGGTAATTATCCGTTTGCTTGTTTGCCGCATTGCCCTCGTTGATTCGACGTACATAATTTAGAGCGAAGACACGACACGAACCGGTCGGTTTCGATGCAATCTAATGCAATGCGCGATAGCAAACCAATCGTAGTGAATATCAGAAAGCGCACCCCAGCCGTAGAGCCGAGCGGCAAATAATCATTTTTCCCGCCTTGTTTACAGCGACACCGGGATGGTAATAAATTCTGCGCACCGCGTACCACCCTGTCACCACTGAATTTAGTTCACTCTTTGTGGCGGGAGGGAAACTAAATCTGGGACGGATATAAAAACTGTCCACACGTCTGTTGCGCTGCTTCCTTTCCCTTCGCACTGTTACGTGAAGCATCAGCCGTCAAGCGGCGGCTGCAAACGCACAAAAGTGTTAGATGCTCGAAAGCTCCGTGTGCGGCACAACGATGCCGACGAGCCCTCGACCGTGCGCCTCCCATCGCATGTACGGTTTGCGATTGTGGTTCCAGGTTCCGTAGCTCGGTTCAATTAGTTTCCAATGTACGCCCCTATCGTGCTGCGGTCGTGTTAGCATGAATTTACAATCGCGGCTCCCTATCCTTCGCAAAGATTCAGGACCCGTTGTTGAGCGTTCCCGCTTCGTACCCGTGGCTGAATCGGTTGCTCGATTTTGTGTTGGTGGGGTTTCGATCCGGCGCTGTAGCACCGCAGAACAATCGATGGCCTTTACACAGGGTCGCAGAAAATAACGCTGCACGTTGGGTAGAATCTGTTAATAGCTTTGGATCGTTCGGTGTGTAGGTAAAAATGCATGAGGTAAATGATGATGTCGATGATGAGATTCGCAAACTGGATCAACTCGTTTTACGTTACTGAAAACATTGTGGCCTGGTGGCCTCGGAGCACACCGTTGAACGAAAGCGTACACCATGCAGGGAAGCCCACGAAGCTGCAGTTGAAAGCTTATCCCTCCAATAATAGCTCGCAAATAGCGGTAAGGGGCTTGGATGGTAATCTGATTTAAAATAGTGCATCGTCTATTATACTATTTGAAGCAATGAGATTTCGAGACCTTCGCATAAATGATTTTATGTTTTTAATAAATAATTAATGATAATTTTCACCTACAATAATGTTCTGAAAATGTTGGTAAAAATTTAGAACCAAATATTTTTGCTGCCTTTTATCATTTATTACTGTTATCGATGTTAATTAAAAACTTAGTGCAACCATTAATATTTACATCACGAAACGAATTTGTATAAACTGGGATTAATACCAATTTTTTTACTTGTCATTTACCTTATTTTTAACTATACTATATTTTTTTCTTATCACGAGTTTCACAGAGATTTGAATGGTGGTATAATTTGGCATGTGAAAATAAAATATTTTAATCCAAGTATTAAATCGAATAATTTCTTATGTTAATATTCCATAAAGATAACTTTTTATGCGATTGGAAATAAATCTTAACGCTCAAGAAAGTTCGGCGGCGATCAATTATGCTTCGTTGGTGGAAAACGTTTGGCATTCAATCCTGAGCTGCTACAGCTTCGATAAAACGAAAAAGGAATTTATTGGACTCTTTTGTTTGCATCTCCTCATCTCGGTATTCGGGCCTCTGATGCTGAGCATTGTTGTGAGGACAAGATGTAGGAAGACGTGGTTGTGTTTTTTTTGTACGGTGATGACATAACTTTTCTTTACCAATCGCCTATAAGACACCACTTGCTTCATCACCATCACGATCTAGAAACGATGGTGAACGCATCAGAAAGAACGCACGTTAGTCGTTCGCCGTTTGCACAACGCTGGCGATTGTGAGCAAGTCAGAAACAACTATTGTAGTTGCCCGTGGATGGAATTTCTTCGGTTGGTCTACTAATCCAATTTCATCACTCACGTTTCGGGGTGAGGTTAACGCTTCTGTTTACCCCGTATCAACACATTTCGGCTGCCGGTTGGAAATACGGCAGTCAACCGTGCGCCGAAAGTAATCATGAAATCTCGCTACTTTCGGCAATGGCTTTGATTCCATCCTGCCCCTGCCCGGTTGCGACCGGCCGTTTGCTCCGGCTGCTCGCTCCATTAGTGCGCAGGCAAAGGCAGAAGCCACGCGGCCCGTCGTCATCGTCATTCTTACGTTGATGGTTCGACTGGTTTCCGGTGCGAGTAATCCTTTTGATCGTCGGTACGGTTTATTTTCGCTTGTCTTCTGGTGTGCACCCACGGTTGGAGCCTTACTTTTCGTTTCTTTGGGGGTAAAACCCCACCAACCCAATGGCAGCGTTAGCGAGCACTTCTAAACCAACTGCTTCTGCTTTGAACACGCAAGAAGAGATGTGGAAGATTCTTTTTTTCCTCTTTCATCGGTATTTCTCTCTTCCCAAACGATGCTACACTCTACGCGGGCTCCACAGAAGTTCGTTTTCAGCTTCCACCGAAAACCACCGAACTTAATTCGTGCTATCCGCGTGGAGTGGGCGCACAGTTCGGGCGCGGTACGCGTTGAGATTTGCAAAATCGCCTCAATGGCACCGTTCCGTGCTTCCGGTGGCTCCGGATTCGAACCTGGCGGTAATAAAAGACGGTTGTAGGGAACCGTTAACCGCAACCGCCCACTTCACTTCCGTGCGGTTGTTCGGGCGGGAGAATAGGCGAGTGTAACGGTGCTAAAACACGCCGCCTCCGCTGGCAACGGTACGACAAGTAGCAAAAATTCATTCCCCCGTGTTAGCATCACAGCTGCAAAATGAGCCTTCAAAAGCCGAACAAGTAGAGTGAGACAAAAAAAAAGAAATCTGTAAAATTGGTGGCAACTGAAGCAATTCTGCCCCACACATACACGAGCGTGCGCTCGCTTGTGTGGAACAGTAGTGAATGTGTAATGAAAAAGGAAAACTTTAGAACAACGACCAACTTTGGCCCGACGTACGCTTGGGTGCGCCCAATTGAAGCTCTCCCCCCCAAGCCCTCCTTCCCCGCCCCCTCTGGGTGTGTCGATCGTTGTTGAGAGTGAAATGTAGAAAATATGCTAATTTCAATAGACGCCCCCATCTCCTTCCGCTGGCAAAGATCGAAAAGTAACGAGACCGATCGGCGTATGTGCGGCGCACCTCGTGGCTACGGGCGACAGACGGATAAAGGGAACGGGCTGGATTGTTTGTTTGGGACGCTCGTTTTGCATATGCAGGCGCGTAAGTTTGAAGCACTAAAAACAATTAGAGTATATCAGAGATGGAACATTTTTATGCCCG
>JXXA01009446.1:0-16133 GCA_000956255.1 Anopheles punctulatus | reverse complement strand
CTCGAGAAACGCCGCGAAGTGCACGCGCCTGGTTGTGCTTTTTGTTCCCGTGACAGCAGTGTGGCGCTTGTGGCGTTTTGCGCGAATGACACGCTTAAAACATCCGCGTGCCCACGTCCGGAAACGGGGATCAAAACGAAACGAACGAAGGATCAAAAAGATAGCACGCGCATAAACTTCTCCGACGGGGTCCCAACGGGCTACGTCGGGCTTGGGAGTCAACACCGGCGCAAGGCGACGCGCCTTTCTGACAGCTGTTGCGGTTACCTCGTCGTATGTAGACGCCGACACGCGGAACTTTATCAAGTTTTTGGGAAGGTTGTGGCAACGATCAGCTCATCAGATCTTATTTCTAGCGCTGGCACACGTTAAAGCGTTCAACGTGAGCCAACAGGTGCCGCCCACACCACCACGATTATCCACCTCTAACTCACCACGAATCAACTTGTACATGAGTTTCCAAAATTGGATTTACGTAAAATGCGGCGTACCCCCCCCCACAGGTTGTCCTGATTGCTTCAATACAATGTACTAACCTTGGCTTGCGTGCCCTGACGGCATCAAACGCCACGTCAAACCGCCGTCAGCAATGGGGACGATCGAAAGTTCACTTCGACGCCAGCGAGTTCAAAGTATACGCCGTTCCACACAGGTACCGGCAACGTGTCGCCTCGCACCATCGTGTATGAAGTAATTCTGGCTAAAATCAATTTTGAGATGTTTACGAATATGAATCGCGATCTAAGCAAATGAGTTTTGGTGGTTAAGCGAACGCGTCTTAACCTACGCGAGGTGTACGTAGACAAAACAAAACCCCGGCCATGGCAAGCTTCGATGCGATGTGAGATTGTGGTTGTATCTGACGATACCGTTGATGAGGTAAACATGCAGCTTTTTCACGCTGGAAGCCTTGAGCAGGGGAGGTTTTGTCGAGAAGAAAAAACACCTTTACTCTGACTTGAGCTCGATTCGCTTGCCCTCTAAGGCTACCCTTCGGCACAACTTTCATCCAGTTTTGTTTCCACTGTCCCCATTCGGGACGATGACGATAAGACCACACACTTCCATTTTCTACCATCCAACCATCCGGGAGCAGCTCTTTCCACCGAATGATTACAAACTTATTTCCCACTTCCCTCTTTGGGGCGGATGGCGGGGGGACGCAGTCAGCCCGAGGCGCTGACCCAGGCGCGCCCTTTGCACAGTAACATAATTAACGATAATAACACTTAAACGATAGCAGTGCGCCGAGAAACGCGCCGTCCGGTCGTCCAGGATGCTCCTCCCCAGACGGACGATTCGGTTTTGCACCTGCGAAACTTTCTCGATGCACCGTTTTTAGCGCGACATTTGCTCCGAACCGGTACGGAGGCCGGGGAAAGGTGTTCAACCGTCCGCGCCGGGGGGGTGACCTTGTTTTGTGACTTCTGTTTCGAATGAGTCCGACATTAGCCAATTTCCCCGCGGTAGGTCAGGTTCCGAGGCAGGTAGGTGCGCTACTTGACACGTTTTCCCGATGCAGTTGGAGCAAACGAGTGGACAAAGTTTTGTGTGAGTTTGTAGTTTGACAAGTGAAGTATTTTATCGCTTCGGAAAGCTTAAGCACCTTAAGCGCCTTTTTTATTTGTGAACAATTTCGCGAGTCCGTTCTCATGTAGAACAATATTGATTCGCTTTTATTAGTAGACGGAAGTGAAGTAGAGTTTTTTACTCCAAACCTAAACTCAATTGCTCCACATAACATCCCCAATTCTTCAGCACTGGAAAGAGAAAGATGCGACGCCACTCCAGTCACCCAAAAATATATCTTGAAGAAAGGGGTCAATCTCGGTTTACACCAAACAGTAACTGAAATGTCGTAATAAAGCAAAAAAGTGCGCATTTAAATAGACGTACGCCAGCAGCAACCATGTGGGCCCGGCTGGCCCGCGTCACGTCCAACGCGGCGTTTATCCCACGTAATGTTGAAAAAGAAAGAAGACACGTTTGTGGCAAATATGCATCCTGTGAATCCGAAAATGTCGCGCAAACACATACACACAGCACCAAAAATGCTCCCGCCGGACGAAGTCGAAAACGTGCGAACAAAAATATGTCAAACGATGAACGTTGAAAATATGTACCACCCACAGAATCCGTCCCTACCAAACGTTTGTTGGAGATAGCGTCCTGCCCATGCATGGGATGCATTCATCCAGCCGCAAAGTGCACTTGCGACTACACTCAAAGTCACGTACAGGACGACGTGCGGCGATGATGGTGGGAAAAAAAAGCCAGTCGTCCAAACGTCGTGCCTGGTCCCGGTCGAGTGAATCCACCGACACGCGGAGTTAGGGCGGGCAACGGAGAGATCCTTTTTTAAACATTTTCTGTTGTTATATTTACCATCGCAAAAGATAGACGGCAACAACAATACGAAAGGAAAATAATAATGGCTGCTGGCAGGGCGACTGCCATCATCATCAACATCGTCGTCATCATCAACAATCATCGTCAGCGAACGGTGGTTCGAGAAGGGAGAGAGCAACGAAAACGGGCGTTCGCGAATGCTCGTTCATTCCCACTTGGCAGCTTACAATAATATTTGTTCTTTTTATTTTGATTTTTGTATTTATCTAAACCCATTCAAACGGGAAACCCTTAGCCACCCTTCAGCGTACCATTCGGCTGGGTTTTATAAAATGGACCGCTTTTAGGAGCCCGTCCCATTTTTAGCGCAACCGAGCGGCTTGTTCTATTCAACCGTTCGGCAAGCGCTGGTGCTCCGTGAATGGGCTGTATGTGGCGTGGGTTACGGTGGGTCAACATCAACAAGAACAGCAACAACGGCAGCAGCGCCCTGAATGCCTAGAAAAACGCGAAACGCGAAAGGATTAACCTCAAACCTGATGGCAGCATTTTTCTTTGTCATTTCTGCGAACGAAGTGCAGACCTCGTTAACTGACTTTTCGTCTAAATAAGCAAAAAAAAAACTAAGGCCTTACATAAACTATGGAATCCAAGTCTTGTTCACTATTTTGGATTGAGGACTTTAGGCATGGATTAAGATTTAGTGCGTAGTAAATGATTCGACAGCTATTTTAGCGTGAATACTTCCTTCTTCCAGTTTTATACAAATGTCATCCAATTTAATGTTTCGACACGTCAAATTCGTATCCGTATATCTGGCGCGCCATCTATCGGGAATGAAAGAAAACTTTTTCTTATGAACACATCCAAGTAAGAATGAAATTTTATAAGAATACCCTCGTCGTGATGCCATTTCATTCAGAGAAGAAAAAAATCTGCAATAAATCCTCTACTAATGATCCAATTACGATGTGATCTGGGAACATCTTTCCATTAAACGGAATCAGTCACGAACTTTCGGTTCCTCATAAACCAGATAAAATGCGGCCTGGGCTCGTGGAGTTTGCATTGCGCGGGATTAGTGTCCACTGGTGCAAATTGAGTTGCATATCAGGCGGCACACCTTAGAAAAACGGCAAAGTCGGACCCGAAACTTTTGCGCCCAGTTCGTTACTGTCGAACGCAGCGATCCGAGTGCAGCTCGCTTCCATTTTCATCGAACGAACTTTCGCCTCGTGATGAAATTACTGCATCGCTAAGTTTAAATACAAAAAAAATCCCTTATAATAAGACCATTCGGACAAACACGGAGCGTCACTTTAGATTCATCCACGTTGAAGTTATTCATTATGCAGCAGGTTCCTCCGTGCTGCTGCAACGAAGCGCTGACATTATTTTGCATTCCAGGCAAGGGATAGAATAGCAGCAACTTGCCGCCTTACCACCGCTCAAACAAATGACCCACGCCCAGGCTGCAAATAAATCGCCCATCGCCCGGAAACGGTTACAAAAGATAACATGCTCCCCGTGCCCGTGCCGTCGATCCTCTGTGTTCCGCTCCATCCCAGTTCGCCGGATTTTGGGAGGAAAAACTTTTCCCTCGCTCGAAGCGCAGCGTTTGTCGTCGGCGAGGTGATGGGCCGGAGAAATTTGTTCATTTTTCAACCCGATACCCTGCTGATGTAACCTTGCGGCCAGCGAATTCCCTCCCGGTGGACGCCAGGACCGCGAGATGAATGTGAGTCGAGGATGCGAGGATGAAGTTGCATTTGCCCAAAAGTTAAAGTCAGCTCCGGGGAGGTAAAAGTTCCGGCGAGCGGAGCGAGGTAAGTTCGCTAGGTCGCCTTTATCGCGTCGCTCATGAGTGTGTATGTGTGTGTGTGTGTGTGTTTGCCTTTTTTCCATTGCATTTTTCCCGCTGCCCTATTCAGAGCGATAGCTTCCACTTTTCGGTTTTGCAAAATGGCAACATAACTCCAAATCGCTTTTGCCGCAGCAACGACGACGACGAGAACGACGACAGCCACCAACCGAGGCGCGGCTTAGCCCAACGTCAAACTGGCGGAAATGGACTATTTATTATACAACGCTGTGTGCGCCCACACACACACACACGGGGGCCACGCGAGCGGTATGCAAGTGCCGGGACACGGAGAAATTTCCATATTTGTAAAATAAATATCTAATTTGCTTTTTGCCCATGTTCAACATGGTGTGGGGCGTGTAACGGGATATCGGCAAGAAGAAGTAAAAGCACAATAAAACCACATAAACGATGGGAATTTACGCTTTTTCCTTACGTCCAGCGCATATTTTAGCGCTTGTTTTGTATTGTATTAATTTATTTCGTTTCACCTTTCATGACCGGGTACTGGTTTATTTTCGTTTTTTTCGAACCCCTCTTGTTAAGTTTAAATTCATTTTACCAACCGGCATTTGCACGTGTGCAGTAGAAGCAGAAATACGGCTTCCGTACAAATTATTACGTATAGTTCTGCCTTTCCATCTACATCTGCTTGAATAGAAAAGATTATACCTAACAGAGAACCTGATTTGAATGTAAATTTAATGAGTTTATTATGAACGAAAATTTTGTGATGCATTCCAATATGGCTATAAATAAAACTACAAAAAAACAATATATATCAAAATGCATCATTTGAAAATCATTTTTTTCATCTTCTTTATTTGTTACGCATTAAATTGCTTTCCATTGTTTCCATTCCATTGTCCAATTTTATTTCATTGTTTAATGAACGACGTAATTCGTTTCGAATTTGTCGGAAAAATCGAAAACTTCTTGCGTTGATTTATTGTTTAGATGCAATTTGTTAGTTTCTATAACTTAGTCGAATACCATTTTTTACATTTAGTTTTATTTGATCCTATCCTTTCAGTCAATAAGCTTAAAAATTAATCCTTCCTTTAGTTGATCATGAAAACATTGGTAATAAATACTTTACGAATAGTTAAATAGCATGAAAAATTAATTTCATTTGCATTGTGGGACAAAATATGCAGCAAGCTACCCGAAACGTTAAAAATTTTTTTTATATCAACCATTTTACCGTTCAACAATCGTTGTACAACGGTGAAATACAGTTTTGTGCTGAAAATTTACCCACTGTACGTTTTAATGAAACTTTGGTCCTATTTTTCGGTGCCACTTCCCGGAATACTGGATCAAAACCACCACCCCACCGCTCGTGTGACAAACTACAGCAACAACTGTGGAAACTCCACAATAAAATCGACAACCACCAGGCGTTACCCTGGCGACGGTTGAAAGATTGTCCAAGCCAGCTGGGAAAATTATGCACACACCGTCCCGTACGTACTCTTTCAATTTGTGTGCCGGACAAAACTGTGTGACCATGGATAGGACCCTGTTTTGGGTGTTAGTACTGCATGTTTAAGCGAACCAAATCCCGAATAAATGAGTCATGTGGTGCGGGACAGAAAACCCCAGCCACCGTGTGGGAAAACGGCACCGGAGGCACACACACCTGGATGCGTTTCCATGGGTGTTTTTTTCGGGGGAGGGGAACGGTGGGGGGGAAGTTCATTCTGGTCATGGTAACGGACGCAACCGAAACCAACGACAGTCGGACCACAGTTAAACGAAACTATGTGTACGAGAATATTTGCAATTTTATAAATGGGAATGCATTTCGTATGCCAAGTGAGAGCACATTGCCCGTTTTCCCAAAAATCCAGCCCCGCAAAGCAGGCGGACATGGGAGAAACTGGGCTTGAAACGTCTCGTAGTGCTACGGCCCATGCCACTGCAGCCTTTAAAACAATAACCCATAGCATCGCATTGCACTGGTGGAATGAACGAAAATTTGACCCCGTTCCACGAGCCCAAAGCACCCGTAAGGCGATCATTGTGAGATGCTCTATCGGTGTGTGTGTCTACCTTTCCTGTATGCTCACGTGTTTTAAGCCAAGCGATGCATATACCATGGTTTCACCCATTCTTGTGTAATTTTCAAATGAACCATCTCGCCGCGACCATTGTAAATGCATTCAAGACACTGGTTTCTCTCTGATAATGGCGATGAAATGGTGTCCATCTTTGTGTGTGCCTGTGTTTAATTTGTGAAAACTGCATAAAACATAGGGTGGTCGGACGTGTATGAAAGGATACGATAAAAAACCTAGTGACTGAAGGTGCATGAAGAACATTATTCGTTTAGCTATAAACATGTTTACATAGGAAAGATGCGATAGTAACAATACATTTTTATAAACCAGGTAACATAAAAATGATTGAAAGTTTTTGGATCTATTTTTATACATTTAACTACTCTCACATATGGTTTAATAATGAATAATTTTTCAATATTATTAAAACTACGTTTTATTCCACAGTTTTTTTATTGGTTATCTACTTGGGCTATATACACTTCAACAAAAGATATTCACCTACTTTAAAATACAAATTTACGATGAGGCTCCCACTTCTCCGTTCATTTTCATGTCCAAAACCCACGCTTTCGTCTACAGTAAATTATTCGAACTCCCAAAATCTTAATCCAAACAACAAAATACTCGTCACACTTAAACGTTCCTTGGGGCAACAACACAAAGCCACAACGTTGGGCCAGGTGTGAACCGCACCGCAAACAAACGCTTCCCCCAAGCCACCCTGCCTGATGGGCAGCACGGGGACAGGAAAACATACCCCACATCTACCGCCGAATCTTTGTTTGGCTTCCTCAACGACCAAAGCACGCACTCATTTTGGGAATTTAAATTAAATCCTACGAAAGCGTTGCCCGCCATTTTAAAGACGAAACGAAATTTAATGAAAATTTAATTGACCTCGTGGAGCGGGAGCGGACCCGCTGACGGTGCGGGTAGGGAAAAAAAGGAAAAACAATCCCTGTACAATTTAAAACGTCCTGGTGGACAGTGGGGCTGGCAGTTTCCTCGTAAGCTCCCACACAAATCCCACACCGTGGGTCAAATTGTTCCCTCCACAAATGCATGGCAGCACAAAAGTCAGAACGAACGGTTTTTGTTTCTTCCGCCCACTGAAATGTTCTATCACCCGCAAGGAGAAAGGCGGAAGTGTGGAAGTGGCAAAACATAGGCGAACGTGGCAAACGTGTCGGAGTTTCTTTTTTCTTGCTCAAAATTTTTATACTACACCGACGATGCCTCGTCCTCGGGGACGACGATTTCGCGGGGTTGATTGTCCGTAGTTTTACTTCTGATTTTCTGCTATTCTTCATTTTATCGCATTAAGCTCCCGGTGGATCATCCCTCTTCATTGACTTCAACGGTAGGTACGTCTCCCTTGTTTCGCTTTGTTCGCGCAACAGCAGCGTCGCCGGACACTGTGGCAAGTTCATATTTTTTATCCCATTCCACGACAATTTCTACCCGTGGACCCGTGCACAAGTCCTGGAATCGGGAAGCCGTCCAGCGGGAAGCCGAGCATTGGCGAGGCGTGGAGATATTTGAATAATTCAAGATTTCCGCTCGCTAAATTAAGTCTAGGTGGTAAGTGAACCGTGCCGAAGTGCGCTTCGGTATCGCCGAAATGAATATCCTGGAGGGCAGAACAGAAACTGCTTGCCGCACCTAATGGAACCAGTTGTCAAGCGGTGGGTCATATGTTTTATGGTCGTTTCATTTACGACACTTTATGTGTCATGCTTGAGATGTAATTGTTTAATGTGCTTTACAGATCGTTTCCTTGTCTTACTTTCTTCCTTTAAGAAAGTCTTGTTTCAATGTTGTGTAATGGTTTAAAACAATTTACAAGAATTTTGTTAATAAAGAGCGATAGAATTTTTTTTTCATTCGCTAAAGCCAACCAACCAAGTCATCTTTTAAAAAAACGACAAATAAAGCACATTTATTTCTGTTATTTTAATGTAAACATATTTGAAACTGTTTTTAAATTTAACATGCATAAAACACTTCTGAAAACAATAACTATTCAGCTCATGTATTAATTCTATACAAGACTATCTTTAATTCCTAGAGATAGTTTACGGTAGGCAATTAAAAAGTATCTACCCGACATTGAACCTTTGTCCTCCGCAACGACCCACCAGGCGTTGTCTAAAATGTAAAACGTCAGTAATCATAATGAAACCAATTATGCAGACACATACGGTTTGCTTCATTTCAATATTAATACCACGGTAACAGTGTCTACCGGTCACGGGCGTGATTAAGCGCCGGTTCGGTGCAAATGAAGTGATGGAAAATTAACACTTTGATCACTCGACTGGGGCTCGAATGCAGCCAACAAGCGTGCGATAAATAAAAATCCAATCATAATTTGGCGTGTAAATCGCAAACAGCAGTGATTTTCTGATTTTCATTCATTTTTTCCCCCGCACTGGTTCGTTGCTCCAACGGTTGCCCGTTGCGTCGAGGACCCATCCGCAGTTTATTCGCACAACCCGGTTTTATGCACATCAAACGACAATTACAATGCGCCATCCATTCGACCGATCATGCGTGCGTGTGTGGCGGCTAGCGGCCCGGTACAGTGTTTCAATTCGTTCAATTGCCCGTTTCAATTGGTGGTGTACACTTGTGTTTTTTTTTAACAGATCTCAACACGAAGCGGAAAATTAGTTGGCAAAACCCGTTGTGGGTTGGGGATGGAGTAAAACCAATCGACAGAAAAAAAAGAATGCTATTCAATCCGCGCAAAATTTAAAAAAAAACTGAAACAGAGTCGTCAATGGGAATGGTCATTGTATTTGTGTGCCATGAGAAGAGGGGGTTGGGTGGGGTGGTAAACAATTTGTTGCCATAAAATTCACACAAATTAATTAAGTACCGAATGGGTGCGATTAATAATTTATTAAATTCGAATTAATTTATCACCAACCGTTTGCCATTATCGGAATTGGGTTTGGGAATTTTTTTTAACTGGCTAGACCTGGTTCGCTCTCGGTGGGAGGGGAGAAAAAAAACACAATGATGAGCAATGATGAGTTAGACGTACGTGTCGTTATTTGTTTGGAATGAATTGATTTTCATAAAAAAATATTCTTAATTGATCAATTATTAGGCGGCCTGACATTCTTTTGCCATTTTTCAACTCAGTAAAATTTTGCGAATCATAACTCAACATTATTATGAAGCACAAGCAGATTACATTTCAGAACATAAACGTTCAATCCATGTCCAACTCCTTATAGTGCCACTCCACCACTCCGATATCAAACATGCGTGACACTCGTGAAACATTTCCACCACGATAATTGTGGGTCACTCCGGCATATTTTACACGCCTCGCGTGGCGCAAATTGTTTCCCCACCCCCACTGGTCATCCATTGCACACTGACGAAATGAAATTTCAATCCACTTCAGCATCTCCAACGGCATACACCACAGCACGCTCGAGTGTGGGCTTTAAAGCGAAGCGTCATCATTATCCATCCGATCTCAATCGATGGCTTAATTCGAAGTAATCAACCAAACCCCAACCTACTTGACAAGATGATAAAAAAAAATGCTGCGAACCTTGAGAGCGCTGAAAGAGAGAAAGAAATAAAAAGCAGCCCGAAATTCCGTAATGGAAGCTCCCGCGCGGTCCGACCGTACGGGCCAACCAGCAACATCGTTACGGCATCATAATTTCCATCGTTACCAGGTCGACCGGGTTGCATGCGTTTAATTAATACCGTGGGGAGACGGCGGATATGCGACGGATTGGGGACGCAACAGACGCGCGCAGTTTGAGTGTTCGAGACTTTTCTCCATGGGAAGCTCGCCAGCAACAGTTGAGTTTTCGCCCCCATCTTACCCGTCGTGACCTTACCGATAGGTGCACTGTTTTTTTGCTTCATCTCCCGGCACTGGTCCCCAACAATTTTTCCTCTGGCTACTAGATTGGAGTGAATTTCGGACTCGACTGGCTCCGTCGCCAGCCAGTGTAACTTGTTGTGTTGCAACGCCTCTGCTAAATCCGCCAAGTCGGACACAAAAAGTCGTGTTCAATACTATCCATCACACGCAGTTCACGGTCATGCAACAGTACCGGTGGTCAATCATTTTTCACCTTCAACGTGCCATTTCTCATGTCAACGCAGCGATGAATCGGAAACGCGCACCAAACTTAAACATCATGTGGTCGTGTGCCATGCTGTGTGGTTTCGATTTTCGTTTTTGCATCAACCAAAAATGGTCATGGTAGAGAGACAGCGAGAATCTATCCATATATTTTTAAACATTTTTAAAAAACATTTTTCACATGGAATAAATTAAATTAATTTTATAGCTGTATACATTTTAAACCATACATTTACACATAATTAACTTTAAAAGAGAGGAGAAAATGTATTCCACATTTCTAACTTTAAAAATGGATCCAAGAAAGAATGAAGAACGATGCATTTGAAAGTAATGTTTTAAACGGTAATAAGAAAACCTTTCAATGAAAATTAAGTAGATAACATCGAAAAATCCACCTTTGTCGCATTGTTTGTCGCAACCAACCGCTGCAACCATTTTAATTACATTCTTCTGGCGCACAGCTAGGTTCTGGTGCAATAAATAATCATCTCCGTACGCCAGCCGGCCCCGCACACATTGGCTCACCTCTCTACCTTAATAATCTTTCCACTGTTTGTTTAGTTTCGATTTTTTTTTTGTTGAGTTTTTCGAAACGTTACTATGCTTTCCGTTTCTTTTTGCAACGCCACCGTCGTTTCTCACGCTGACGTACGTATCGTCACGATGGTGTCATCGGTGTCACGTCTCATTTCTCACGCTCACAGCCATCGTCTCGCCCCGTTTTTAGCATTTTCCGATGCGCTTCGGGTGCTGGTGTGCGTTATTAGTCGTGAAACAAATGCTGAAAATTTTGGCAGCTTGTGAAATAAAATCGTACAAAAATACGCTACGATCGCTGTGACCCCGATGAGCGCACGTGAAATTGTTTCCTCTACGCGTTGCGTTGCTCCCATTCTACTGACATTTAACATGCGCACACGCACGGGCCAAACGATCTCCGCAAACAATCGGTGATCGGCTCACCGAACCAAAAATGCTTCACACAGGCGCCAGATCACTGTGAAAACGCTTTTTTTTTGTTGTACTGTGTTGACGGCTTGTGAACGAGCGGGTTTCGCTCTTACGTCGTCGGTAGCCCGGGGCAGTCTTCATTGAGACCAACAAATGCCTTATTCGGATGGGTAGGGCTTCCACCGATTATGGCAGCATCAACGCGATCCCGGACAGAAACTTTTGGCTTCATGCTGAGTGTTGATACTTTTATTATTACCACCGAGCTGCGTTACGTAAGACGCACGATGCGGGAAATCGGGACTCATCAGGCCGACAGACCGGTGCCAACAAAAGGAAAAATAAAACAATCACGACTTTACTGCATTACCATTTGGGGGAAAGTGAAGAAAAGGGTTCATTTAACCCAAACACGATTTCGTAAAACAAACAAAATTAAGGGCAAGCCTTCGTGAACGTAATCCTTTTCTATGGCATGTTTTTGCACTTCTAACTTTTCTTTTAGTTTAAAATGTGATTTATGACATTTTATACAACGTTAGTAAGCAAAAAAAATATAAATGTGACTGTTTATTGATCAAAACAAATCTCTTCAATTACACAAAGCTGATAAAAAATGCCCCATCCAACAAATGTTGGATATTGATCCAATAATAAACCTATTTTATGTACTAACTCCAAATGCGGAAGTGTACAAAAACACAAAATCTTTCATGAGAGGCGAGCTGGAAAAATGATAATGTTCATATAGTGATCCTCTGCTACATAAATAATCTCTGATGCAGTATGAACGCCGTGGTTCAACATTTTTTACCTAAGACTGTGCCCATTAGCGCTATCTAAAGCTGGATAAAAGTGCTCGTTTATAGCATCAACTTGGACATCCAATTAATCATGGAATTATTGAGAAACGTGTAGAAAAATAAACAGCACTCATACTTTTCCATATTTTATCCAGAATCGCAATCAAGTCCGATCTTAACGGCTTTGTGCAGTACGACATGTTCAAAATTCGCCGAAAAGGTGCCACAATAATCAACGTTTCACATCCGTCACGACGCTATCGAGATGGGAAATGCCATGCCAAATGATAGCAGAATATTATATCACTTGTGTTATGCCCATCGTCTAGTACGGTTGGCGAGAAACGAAATTCTCCGGAACAGTGATGGGTTCGTGCAATGCCACCGCCCTGGTTACCCGAACCAGTTATTAATGTTTTGTTGGAAAACTCATACGAGAACCTGTGCGTCGGATGTGTCCACTTCTTGGGAAACGGGAATG
The DNA here is from genome assembly GCA_000956255.1 of Anopheles punctulatus. Classification (NCBI taxonomy): domain Eukaryota; kingdom Metazoa; phylum Arthropoda; class Insecta; order Diptera; family Culicidae; genus Anopheles; species Anopheles punctulatus. Next base: position 3,496 of record JXXA01009446.1, on the reverse strand, counting down.
AAACATTCATCCCGCTCTGATTATCGCCATTTACGTTGGTTTATTGTGATGGAGAGAAAAAAACATACACAGGATGGATACGCGGACGAAACGTCACCGGAGACAAATCGAATCATTTTCTCGCGCAAAGAAAATTATTACCGAACAAAGAGATTCCGCAATCGGAATCATCTGTTGTTGCGAAATAATTCCGTGAACCTGTACCAAGTTTTGGCCAGTTATTCCCCGTAAAAACACTCCATCCACAGGAGGTTCCTTTTTATCGCATGATTTTTTTTTTTTCGGCACTCGTATTTTTATCGGGCGTTTTTGCATGACTGACTTTTGAAGCGCCGCACAATCAGTTTCGTTAAACGAGCGCAGGAAATACACTTGGTTCAGCAATGATTGCAAAATAACGTTGCGAAGAGTCGAACCTCGTTTACAGCGTTACATGATTTTAAATTAAATGTTCCTTTCAAAATCGACTCTAGTAAAAATGAAAATGAGAATTAAAAATACGAAATATACACAATAGAAACACAACCCCATTCAATAAAACAGTCATGTCGAATATTCGCCCCCGCAATTGGGCAAACTGCCCCGTTGAGATTCCCGAAGTAGAAGCCGGAATAGTATTATAACCCAGAAACCACTGGAACCTGTTTTATTTGCGTTCGTCCGCAATGGAAAAACCATGCTCAGAACCGAGAGAAATTACAACTCCGTCCTTCGTAGTAGCACAAACATAAACTTTATGCCGCATCGTTGAAGAGCAAGGCTCAACCAACCTACCCGAAAGGGGTAGAGAAAAGCGAAATCAAACCAGCAGTCGTTATGAGTGTGACCTTTTGTTTTATTTTCGTGCGAGTGTGTGTGTGTGTGTGTGTGTGTGTGTGCTTTTTTGCATGCCTTTCTTTTACGACTCCCAGACTCAGTCCGGGCCGGTTCGGGTCTGAAAAGCAGCGAAAGTGAATTGCTCTCCCGGGAGGAAAGGTTGTAAAAGATTATGAATCAATCGAACAATCCACGAGCTCTTCCTTTTGTCTGTGTTCTTATGCGATTGGTTTTAACGATGGATTTTAACTGAAATGAAGCCAATCAAACTTACCGATCAGCAGCGACACCAGAATGAGTGCCTGCATTTTCCACGTTGCCATGGTGCTTCGGTTAAACTGGTTGGTTGGGTCGACTGCGACGGAATATCTGGATATCTCCGTAGAAAGCTAGTGCTGATGCTGGCTGCACCCCCCGGTTCGTCCGGTCCGATACTTCTGACAAGTTTTTCCTGCCACCGGCTGGTGGTTTCACTGAATTTCACTTTCTTCTGCTGCCCTTTGCGGTACCGATCTTGCACCGCGATCTCGATAACGAACGCTTTGCACTTGCACTTTTGCACCGACTAACTTGCCACTCTCACCTACACGCACACACGCCCGCATACACACACACATACACAGGCAAACACACACACTCTATTCTTACCGCACTATTTCTTGCCGTGCTTTGCAAAGTTTCAAGCAACAGAGAGGAGCAAAACGGGCTGCGGTTTATTTAAATTAGTTTTCAGCGCACTTTCGAACCTATGGAGCTGCGGAATGAAACGATTGCACGTTTAAATTAATAAACTGAGCGTTTTATTAACATACCCACACACATACACAGGCATGCAAAAGCATTAAGAGAGATTTGTGACGTGCTCTTTTATATATTTTAAAATCCATACACACAGACGACCGTTTTATTTCTACAATGCATTTTCTGCTCTCTTTTTCACTGTTTTTAATTATTTTTACTTGCACCAATCTAATGCTCCAACGTCCGGCCACAGAAACCACGACCCAATCTCGGCCCAAGCCACCCCACCGCCAGGAAACGAATTCACATCCGAGGGATAAAGTGGGGCCGCTACGTGTCGGGTGGAGATTTTAGCTCGGTTTTTAGCGGCTTTATGCATAATCCACTGCGTGATTTTCTTTCCCACCGGTTGTAGTTTATATACACGCTGCTCGTACGAACGCTTATCGGGCGCTTTCGATCGAGCATTTATTTTATTTTTTTATCAACGTAGTTTGTTTCCTTCCGGTGGATTCGTTTATGTTGGTTTTGAAAGGAAACTTTGAAGCAAATCCAGCGAAATTTTAGTGGATTATTGCTTAATCTGGATAACAAAAAATTAAGTAAAATAGGAGAAAAACGACATACAAAAATTTAACTAAAAAACTGATTTAGATGTTTTCATGTGAATTATTCAAAAAAAACAATCCAATAAAAATAATCAAGTTAGATATTTTTTAGGTTAAGGCTTCTCATCACACAGGAAAAGTAAAAGTTTATGCAAAATAAGTAGCTTAAAAAAACCTTCAGCATCGACATAGCAATCCAGTCCTCTTCTTTCAACACGGTTCTGTTTACGCTTTTCACGCACAAAAAGAACCCCTTTCAACAGGGAACCGTTCCTTGGCGATTTAGAAAACGCTGGACAACTTTACTTTTTCTAATCTGTTTCCATCCCTCCACGTTTGCGTTGGCATAACCTTCTGACCCGATAGAAAAACCTTATGCTACAGTCAATGTCTTTCCCCACACGAACCGATTGGAGGGAAGCAAAACAAGCGGCTTACAGTCCGAATCCAAGCATGCGAGGTTTACACTCGTCAAAACATTCGAAATCGTACTGGGAGGGAGAAAAAAAAGCACGCGCAATGGGGATGATTTTTCATCTCTAAATTTAACGGAGAAATAAAAAAAAACGTTCAACCTTCCACCGTTACAATCCGATTAATGGTGGGACAAAGGAAGGCTTAGAGCGGATGGTCCGGGTCGCTTTGAGTGGTGTTCGCAGACACTATATGGGAAACATGAAACGTTTGTGTTCAACTACAGTTTCAGTTCAGATTTTAAATATTAAGTCTTAATGTCGGTCGCCGCAGCATCCTTTTTTTGTTTCATGATTGAACGAGAGCCACAGCGCAACCAGCCACAGATGCTGCACAAAGAAACCACCTTCACAAGGCACACTCACGTACACATACACACGTGCTCAAGAGAAACAACTTAAACGGAACAAAAATCCCCCCGAATCCCACCGAAGTGATGCCCGTACCGATACGAAAGCAGAACGAAATCACGGAACTTCTGCTCGTCGCCGCACGATGTTTGTCGCTGGAGTGGCCAAAACGAACTGAATAACGACGACGTCGACGATCACGGTGGCGAGACAAGTCCGAGCAGCAGCAGCAGAGACGATCGCTTCGATCGGTTGGTAGGTGGGGTGTCCTCAACCCTTCCACGATCACGCGCACTGCATCTCTCCGGTCGCTGGGGGGCTTCTTCAGCTTTACTTTGTCCCGTCAGGTTCGGCTTTGGAAGGCGATCGAGATGAACCGCACCGTCGCAGACACAAAGTGAAGTGAATTGCCGCTCTGGATGCATTCGATGCACGGCTGACGGACGATGGCTCTAGAAGCAGGAGCGAAGAGCGAACATGGGAAGCAAGCGACGCCACCGTAGCCTT
>JXXA01009445.1:0-18541 GCA_000956255.1 Anopheles punctulatus | reverse complement strand
AAAGAAAATATCTTATGTAATTTGGTTTTTGTTTTTAATAGGGTTGTCCAAGATATTAATGCATTGTTTCTAAAACCAATGTTTTCAATAATATGACAATTTAATGCGTTTTAGTTGCCGGGTAACTACACCGTACTTAAAAGGCTTCATCCACCCCCTTCCCTTTTCTACCCTCCGCACCAATTTAACCACTTACGTGGTATGAAAACACTCTCGCAAGAGCACCAACCACAAATGCTGTGCCGGCCAATTCGCTTCAAAAAGGATATACACGGCCGAGGCGAGCCTACTTAAGGATAATATTTTTTTACCCCTAAATCCCTCTCGTCTGGTGCTGGATAGGTCTTCTGTCCCCAGCAAACAAGCTCCTTTACCTTCCGGCCGGTTATCTGGACTCCTTTTACTTCTTGCAAGAAGGGACCACAACAGCAACAACAACGCCGGTGTGGTTGGGACCGTTTTGCCATGGATAAGCTTTAAGTGTTCCCCGAGTGCGTGTTTAGAGGGTTCGGTCATGTAAATGGATAATGGAGGTAGTCATATCAACCAAAAAAACCACACGCACACACACTCACACACACGCTCACGTTCCTCCCACGGGGTGTGTTACCGTGGAGAGGGTGGGACGGGAAAGAAAAATTGAAAACTTCACTCCCCACATCGGTGGTGACATCGCACACGCGCTCCTTCCCCTGCCTAGCGTAGCACCGGACAGACGTAAGGGTGCTGGATCCGGTTACCAGCACTCTTATCGGAGATAAAATCCCGCTCTTCCCCCTTCTATCGTAATCTCGTCTTTTTGGCAGTCACCTTACGGGTGGTGATGGAGGAGGTGTGGCGATGGCGAGCGGCACCATCACCCGAAACCCTCGCCTCATGGGAATGGGACGAAAGGATGGTTTGTTTTCTGCCCCGGGGGTCGCTGGGGGATTTGTGAACCGATTTTGTTTCACCACCACCTGCATCACCACCATTACCGCTCATTCTGGGGTTGTTTGAAGTGGCAGAAAATTGCCTACGGCTGTGGCGATCCGGACGCCGTCGCCGAGCACTACATCTTGCCCTTTGGCCTGTTTACAGGTTTTGCGTGCGGAATAGCTGAAAGATTTCTCAGCACCCATTCGTGTGTGTATCGATGATCTCGGAAAGTTTCCCAAACCCAAAGTGCGCATGTGTGTGTGTGTGCGTGAGTGAGTGTGAGTGTTTGAGCCCAAAACCCACAAGCAACAGGGAGTTTTGGGGCAAAATTGATAAACCCATCGTGCCGAAAAACCTTTCTCAATATTAATAATCACAACGTTTCGTGGTAAGTGTTGTAGTTTTTTTTTGGTGCTAGTTGATCCTTAAACTTTAAATCCTTCACAAAGGAGTTGGAAAATCGTTGCTGATACCATAAGCACGCCTGTTTGCAACATTAGTTCCAGCGTGGTTGCCCATCACCGTACCTTTTCAAAAGATTTGATGGTCAATCGCAAATTTGTCTTCATATTTCAAGCAGCAAATTAATATTTACTACGAAAACGAACGAGAACCACTCACCGCTAGTTTTGGTACACTATTAATAAGCGTTATCTTATTTGCTTAATGTTAACATCGGCTATCAAAACAACGGCGGACAACACGTCGATGCGATTAGAGCCCTCACCAGTGTTGCGGAAGCGGTTCGAGTCTTTTCCCTTTGTTGCCCTTCCGGCTTAGTAGGCATTTTCCAGTTGTGTATCTTTTTCCTCTCCGCGTTGACTTTTCGTTACTGACGGGAACGGGAAAACCGACGCGCCAGACACTGTCGAACGGAAGATCGAAGCGTTTTCCGAAGCCTTTGGACGCATTCGTTTGACGGGATTGGTCTTGTCCGTTCGGACCGGAGCCCGGATTAAAACCATCTCATCACCGACATCTCCTCGTCAGTGGCAAGTTAAATATTGATCTTAACAGGAAAGATGCGAGAGAAGTGTCGAGAACGGTCCCTCATCCCCCTGGTACGATAGGCAAATAGGTAAAGTACGACAGTCCGATGATCGAACGCAGAGCAGACACTTAGAGGCGGTTGAAAAATCAACACGGTGACAATTTCTAAAGGTCCCTTGCGCAGCCAGCAGCCAGTCTTCGCTTCGCTCACTCCGCTCTGCGTGACAAATGATGGGTTTTTCGACATTGGTGCCATGTAAGTGTCGGCTAAGCTCAATGAAGCGTATTAGTCGACCGAGCACACTCTGAACCGGCCAATCCGGCGTCCCTTCCCTGTCGTGTGCCCTTCAGCCTCCCTTGTTACGGCAACGGTACAAGTAAATATTCCCCTTGAATGAGTCTGCACATACTGCTGCCACACTGTTGCCCACCCAAAACACATCGGTGGGAAAATAAAATACGTGAAGCTCGTGAATTGGAAACGGAAAAAGGATTGTCATTCCATTCCCTGTCTGTGCCCCGAAACCGAACGACGGCTCTCCCGTGTCGTTGTACCGCCATCTGTCAGCAAATGGTTCGAAAGAACTAAGCTCTGTGTGTGTGTGTGTGTGTGCATGTGGACGGAGGAACACCTTTAAGTACCGGTGTAATGCCCTGCCCCGGCACTGTCCCCCGCCCAGTGCTGGTGACGTTCCGCCCACTCCGCTTTACTATACATCTTTGCCATTCTTTCGTCGCTGGCAGATTCCACGGCCCTCGGGTGCTCCGTTGTGGCAATAAAGGTTCCGGAAATGGGTTGTAACCAAGCATACTGGTTGATGCTGCTGGTGTGCGTTGTGTATCGCTGTATGGCTTCTGACTCGCTTTCGTTTGGCCGTTGCGGAGGTTGCAGAAATACCCGCCCGCAAGGTAGCGCGATGGCTGAAAGCCCGGGGGTCTTTGTTGCGAATTTTTCTTGACATTTTCCCGGGGCCGGCGCCCGGTTGCCTTAAAGGAAGCCGGCGACACCGCACTTTCGTACTTTCGGTGACGGATTAAGTTCGTTTTCGTTTTCACGACACCGCGGTAATTTTGGACTGGAACACCGGAGATGGTGGATTTGTTAAAGATGATTAAATCTCACTAGGACACTGAGTGATGTGAACACAGCAAACGAAGCTTTAACGTTTGCGATGGTGGTGTAACGAGGGCTATCGTTGGATTTGGATGGAAAAATTGTTGCTGAACTTTAAACATTCGAATATATGCTAAATTTAACTAAACTCAGTCAAAAATATTTATCAAACTGTGATGATTTATGAAGGCATGTAGTGGGAAATATTGAAGTAACTGACATTTTCACAAACAGATTGCATACTTTTAGGCGTAATGGTCTTTTAATTACAATTTGAAATCCTGGTACCAAAAGAGTTGTTGAAGGATTGTTAAAGTTTTCCGACCGTAGTGCAGATGTGTAACCGAATTAAGTCCTTTTTTCGTTTTGTGTGTGGTGTAGTATTGAGTTTTACATCGCCAAAATTTCAGGGCGATTATGTTTTTAGTTTTTTTTACAACTGATTGCTGTTGATGTGTTGGGCATCGTCGTTATTGAACTTAGTTCACACAACAAATTTCAAAAAAACCTGATGAATAAGTTCTGTTGTTTTGTGAGATTCATCCAAATCGTGTCGCTTCCTGCTCACCACAATCAAACCACTTGTAAACAAATCCGGATGTTTATGATGCAAATCAACACATTCCAATAACTAGTAAACACAGAAAACTTGCTACAAAAAGCGTGCTGCCTTGCAAAAAGTGCTCAAATTTCAAGCACGCCATTTCGAGATAAGTGGCAACCGGCACTCATCGACGGTCAGTGCTTTGTTCGAGTATGGCATTGGTGCTGAAGGTAGTTTCAACTGTTTAAAAAAATTGCAATTCCACAGACCAGCACCGCGCGCAGTTCCGTTTTTTTTCGTTTTTCAGTAAGTTATGTTCGACAGGATCGCGATGGACGTGGATGTATTTCCTGGTGTCCTGTTTTATTTTTGTATTAAGCGCGCACTATTATTACCTTCGCGCCATTTGTTCGTTTCCGATGCGAATGGTTAATACCGAGCAAGCAAAACGCGAAAACAAATAAAACATTCGGAACCCGTCAGCCAATGAATCATAAACGGTGTTACTCGCAAACAAAATAAAACAATCACCGACAAACGGACTTTTTTAACCGAATCTGTTTTTTTTTACTTTAACTTTTATTTTGCAATACCAGTTTTCTACCCGATAATGATCCCGTTGGAACCGCAGCCACTTCAGCTGGGATAGCAACTGGGGTTTTATAAGGATGTGAGATGGTGCAGCACAGGGTGTGGGTATTAAATGCGATTTTTTCGAATTTTTTTTCTCCTGCTTCCGGACACCGAGCCGAACCCGGGACGGGTATAAATTGTCTTTTGTTTACATTGCGTGAAAATGAGATTTTTTTTTGTTATCCTTTCTCATCGCGCGTTCCGACTCCACCACCACCACCGGTCGACTTACCGGTCGATAATTTTCCATTTGTCGTTCTCTCCCGTCCCCTGCTGGGTGGGAAGATTTCCCAGTTGTCGGTGTGCCTCTTGTTTGGTCGTTGATTGAATTATTTTGTCCTGTGGAACAACCACCCCCTCCCCAGCACCGTTTGTGACAATCCGGGTCCCTTGTGGGCGATAATGATGTGTGTATTTTTGCAACACTTGGACCCATTCGGTAAATGATTTCTTCCTCTCAGTTGCTACCCTCTGTTCACCTGTTTGTGTGCGTAATTTAAAGGATTTTCTGCCTTCGAATTGAGCAACTGGCGTGTAGCAATGATTTGAATGAATGCTAATATTTTTTTTCTTTATGTTTGTTCTCTCTCTCTCTCTCATTACACGTACGTATCCTATACCACCATCATCACCATGCAGCGAGGAAGCGACGAACTACTTAGTCAAGCAGCTGTTATGGCTCCAGCGTCGGACAACAACAACCAGGATCTCGCCACGAAGAAAGCCAAACTGGACAGCACCAACACAGTGATCGGTATGGGAATCAGTAAGTGTAACCCTGTGTTCTATTTCCCCTATTTTGTGCTTCTAATTCGCATGCTTTAATTGTACAAAAAATAGGCTTGGTTGTATAGCAACAACGTTCTGGAACTTCACGAGAAACCTCTGGACTCGAAACGGTCCGTTAACTAACTAGAAAGCGGAAAATACAATTGTCACCACCCAAGACTCGTTTCATGCCACACAGAAAAAACTGGAACGCTCACTTAAACTCATCGAAGTGGAAAATGAGGAAAATTTAAGACAAACTTGAAGCTCTAGAAGAGGACAATACTAGACAACAGATACAGGAGGCCCTACGGGATGTCGCTCGCAGACGGTGGTTTTCTTTGATGTACGCTCCAGTAATCGCTGTCGCTTGATTATAGATAAACAATAAGACCACGCAAGAGAGGAAGAAAAACCTCCGATCAGGGCGCGCACCCAGAAACGTGCGCCTGGAAGGTAGGCAACGCGCTTTGCACCGCACAGTGCGCGGGGTGGCGAAGCCAAACATTAAGATTCTATTTGCAGATGATAATCTTCGTCATCTGGCGTTGCGCCTCCGGCAAGTGGGTTGGTTTTGTGGTTGATTTCTACCGTACCATTGCAGACTAAATGCTACAGATCTCGATCGTCGGCATAATTCGCCGGTGACGTCAAAGATAGTTAGGGATGCAGGTGGGTTAAGAACTTTCGACCCTGAACGAGTAGCAACGATGGAGAAGCCTGTGAAAGTTTCTGCCAAAGTACAATAGCGTACCGTAAGGTTTCTCAATCGGCATTGTCGTCGTCTTTGCTTGTTGCATCATTGATCGGTCGACAGGGCCGGAAATCAGATAATGTCAACTTCCATCCAGGCCTACCGACACAAACACACGCACACACGTGTCCGGAAAGTCCTTAGCAAGCTGTTATCATTTAATTTCCAATTTCATGCGAAAGCAGCGGGATGTGGAGTGAGTCACAACCGCAGCGAACAGTCGTTGTCAATTTCGCCCGCGGGTAAAAGTTTAGTGTGAGTGGATCGAATGGTGCCTGCGACGTGAAAGGAGAAGAAAAGCGGCTGCCGCAACCCACCCGTTCCCCCATTGTTCCGGAGTGAACAAGGAGATAAAACTTTTAAGTCCTTGCCCGGTTTCACCTAAGCGGTCGGTCGGCCCTAGGGCACTCTTTCTTGCAAAGCGAAGAGTTAAGCGATGAAATGTTAAATGATGTTTTATTCATGGTCACCATCGTTTCGCTCGGTTCGAACGGGAGGTGGAGCTTGACGGTGAACGATTAGTGACAGGGTAGAGGCATCAAAGGGGTTTCGTTGAATAGAAAGTGTTGGTTCCGAGAGCTTCTACTTGCTATGGAAGGGAACACGAATGTCGAACGGCGAACCTGTTTGCCTCGTCAATCCGTTACAGTTGTAGACAAATAAATCAAAAGTTTCACTTCCCGTTTTGCTGGTTGTGCTAATTTCGTCCTAAGCGTTCCGGGCTCATCAATATTTATTTGGGAAATGTTGAAGAGATTCATCCTTCAGAGTCGAATGAAAGGGCTTGTTCGCCACCATGGAGTGGAAGGATCATCGCGGTAATCGTTTGTAAACATGGCAGATCAATTGTATAGAAGTGAATGCGAAAACGAGATTCCACAAACTTTCGCTCTCGCACGAAATAAATCACCGCGAGCATGTGAACAATACTCTGGTTTGGGACGTACCACAACATGTCGCCAGTTACTACAAACCATCCACCTCTTCCCACATGAAATACTACCTAAGCCAATTCCGCAGTGAGCAATTTAAATAAATTATATTAATTAAACGATAATGCACAACTTTATTAAAGCAGGCCGTGCGAGCGGACGTGTGCGGGCGAGATTTTACCTTCGCCACTGTACAAAGTGTGAACGCAGAAACGCTGCACCAATAATGCTTAGTGACAGTTAATTAGCGGTTTTCCGGCAAAATGTCAACGGATTCGGGAGCGTTCCCCATTTCAGCCCCCCAATTCCCGTACCCTTCCGTGTTCAGCGAATTGGATGCACCGAATGAAAACTCGTGATTATATGAATGATTCCCAAGGGAAGCCGTGCTTACTCCAACCCCACGGGAGCCACACCGAGCACTCAACATAACCATCCGCTGCGAATAAACCCATCGCAGCAGCCCTCCCCCCTCGGTGGTTCGGTTTACGCGTGCTAATGAAACCAAATTTATAACGGCCACCAGTTTTTTTACGGCCCACTCGCTTACTCTTCGCTCCTTAGTGCGGAGAGTGATCGTTAAATTTAGCACCAATTTACCACCGCTGTATTGGGGTACGGATTTTATGACGCTCAACTCCGTTTTTTTGTGCTTCAATCCCAAAACGTCCTTTTTTGGCCCGGTCGTAGGGTTTGTTTTGCTTCGTGCTTGTTTTTTTTCGCCCTCCTTGCGCTACTTCAAGAACGATCAGTTCGAACCATCATCACCATCATCACCATCATTATCCTCTCGTGGGGAAGCCACTTTTCGGTGGGCTTCATGTATTTATATTGCCTAACTTTCAGGCGCGAGCGTTAAACGGAAGGGGTTGTGCATACAATTTTGTGCAAGCGTGGCCGCACGCGCCGTTACCCGTTCCATCAGCCTAAAGTCCGGACACTTAAGGCAATTGAAGCATCGTGCACTTACCCGAACGCCGTCCGAAGTGTGACTTAAAAACGCATTAAAGTAATGAAAAAAGTGCTACGCTATGCAGAAGTTTTTGCCGTAGCCCAAGCTTGCCGCACCCGTCGCGCGGTAATATTTATTATAAATCATCGAACTTTTCGCGTATGAATAGCCATTGGAATCATTTCTCCTCGTTTCCCATGCGGTGATTAAAGTATTAAGCAGCCGCACCGTGGAAAGAGAAATCACATTTATCTTCATTCCACAGCCGGGTGTGCGTGTGTGAGTAGCTTCGGATAAGTTTATCCAAACACCATTTGCAACATCATGCAATATTTGCAATCGTTTAAATGGATGAACCCGGAAGCGGAGATGCTTGAAAGCCCATAACCCGTGCTTTAAAGAGAGTAGAAAAAAACACACCTACATCAGATAGAAAAGTGCGGTTTACCCCCTGGCTTGTTAGGGTAAGAAAAACTGAAAAGAAATCCCACCACCAATCTGGTTCGGACGTACAGATCAGCTTTTCCACATCGTAGAAACCCCAAATGATGCGAACGGAAATCAATATCATTCACTTTCACTTCCTTCCTAAGAATCTTCCAGCCAAACGACGTCCCGTCTGTGAAGAGGACCGACCGTACGTGAAGTGAAAAGGTTAATTGATTACTTTACCCATCGCGCGCGGTTGTGAATGGTTTTGGGTAGCCTTGTTTTTCGTGTTTTCTCTCGAGATATTTTCGTTTCGTTTTGTTCATTTCTTACACGCCCGTCGTCCACTCATTGCCACCGTGCGGAGGCGCAGTGGAGAAATGAAATGGTTTTCCGATTGCTGGCAGTTCGGTTTTTTTGTGTCTCTTCTTTCCCCCTGTTCGATGAAGTGTCGAAACGTCAAGAGCGCTGCGTAATCAATAATAACTTCATCAAACCGTACGACACGCCGTCCTTCCATACATTGGCCCCAGCTCGAGATGCCATCACTCATTACTGACGAGCGTTTGATTGGCGATAACGTGTAACGGAGTGTGCGGAAGTGTGGCTGAAAATGTCATAAAAAAACTAAGAAAATTAAGCTGCCACCTTCCACACATCGCTCGCTCCGTTTTCGTCCTAGTTTGGCCACGATGCTTTTACCGCAGTGTGAAAGTAGGCTTCGAAATGTTGCGTCCCTTCCCCAAAATAGAGCGTAGTTAGTCCATTGTTTGGGCAGCGGAAGGCAATCGATACGGTACGCGTGTTCGTTGCCCGATGGTGTTAGCCAGCAGGATCATTAAATAGCACAACACGGGTGTGAACGGGCGAACGGGAAGAACGAACAGCTTGTGACAGCTGAATGATTTGATTTCATTGGTGTAGTACATTAGTTAGTTGATGCAGCATTGATTTAATTTTTGATGAAAATGTACAACCCTTCAGTGGAAAAATAGCCTTTCCCCCCATCATAATGGGAATGATGAATGCACGCAGTTTTGTTTCTTCAAATGGAATTATGTAATGGAGAGATTAGACAAAATTACCACTGATTAAATGGACCCCCGGGCGCCAATGGTCGGTCAGTTGTGCATAATGCATTCGCTGGAAAATGATCAAGTAATTGAGCGTTAGCTAATGACGTTTGGTGGGCTTATCTCGATGGAAGGATGGATGGCTCATGCCGGTCGGATGCAATTTGCGATGATTGTGATTAGCCCTTTTGCGGAAATTAATGCATCCCCGCAGATGTATGGAGCAACTTTAATTACCACTGGTGGATGTTTATTGTGCTATTCGTATGGCGAAGTGGTTTGTTTGTGAAATTAACCGTTCCATTACCTATTGCATTAAGATTTATTGGACAAAAAAGTGTTTACTCAAAAAACACACCTTCATATACAACCTTCAACCCATATTCTATCTTGTTTATCGTGGCCCAAAAACCTTTCTTTCACGCTTACTTTTCTACTCCTTTTCCATTTGTGGCCACAGCGTGGCTGGCAAACCTATCTTCAGTTCCGGGATCGCCATTAGCTATACGTGTAGCGACGCGTGCTGTAGCTCCTAAACCCGGTCCGGTGTCGGTCAGGTATCATTTTTCTGCCAACCCCAGCCCAAGGAGACGCTCGGGTTCCCTTTAGCCGCAGGCAAATGCGACGTAACGACGAAAGCCGGAATCCCCAAATGACTTATGATACCTAATCATGCCGACGGGGACGAAGATGGGAGATCGCGTCACCTGTCGGTAAATGGTAGTTTTTCCCCCCTATTTTTTCCATCCCGTGCGCAATGGGCATTTTTCGCCCGGAGGCCCACCAACGGGCAGCCACAGGGAGATCATTAAAAATAATCTACTACATCCATCTCCATCTTCGCCGGATGGCTGAAATGTTGGATAGATGCGGTGTTTTTCTTGCCCATTGCGTGCTCCTACGCAGCAAGGTGTATGTGCGAAAGAAGGGATGATTCGTTTTCGTGTGCGCCTTAGAACACACTAGGCTGCTGGTGGGTGAAAAATTGATAGAAGAACCAAAAGTGAACCGTTAGCCTTTTGACGAATGAAAATTAATAACACAGCTTCGCAGCAGTGAAAGCGGCACTAGCGTTCTTATCCCCTAGAAAATGGCAAAACATCACAATTGGCATGGAGCACCTAACGCCGACATTTATTGCCCCAAATTGAGCATAAATTTGACTATACACTGGTAACAAAAAATGTCAAAAATGCTACCTTTTGCTCCGGTCAACCCATTCCTATGTGGTAATAAAACGGTTGCTTTAAACAGTGCTTTGAAATACGTTTTCAACATTCCTCAGCACCCACATTAACTTTCACTTCAAGCTGTTTTGATCCGGTCGGAATCGCTCAAAAAAGGGAACATAATCAAATATTGATTCAGCACTTTCACCCTCATTCTGCAGCCTCTTCGATTGCCGCCTCATCGGCCTCAAAAGAGTTCTGCCAGCGTTCGCACGGCCTACGGAGCTGCAAACGATTCCAATCCATTTCCGTAAATATTGCAACGCCCAAATGTTGTTGCCTCGCTCCGTTTACGATAATCCACTTCGCCGTTCGACGCTACACCGTGATCTGGATGGGCTCGTTAGGCTCACGCTCACGGATTTTAATTCGTTTTTACTGCGCCGTGCGGACTTTGTTGTTTGCTCCGGGAACGGCGGAGTGTGCTTCCACCGCTTGCGCGCATAAAATCGAAAAGCCAAACATCAGCGTTACGCGCTGCCAAACCGGTTACTAATTGCAGTAATTAAAAATCAATTAAATTATTGATAACTCATAATAACAAAATCGTGTCCACGCTATCACGCGCGACGCACTTTTCGCTACGGCACGGCCGATGGAATCGGCACAAACTCGCTGTCAAGCTGTTGGTCATCGCATCGGAATATTCGGGTTCATTATCGCTTATTTGCTGCGTGGGGTGAGGACGAATGGCGATGAATTTAATTTCTGCTCTCAAAAATGCAGAAACTGTGGGAGCTATGAAATATTTTGCCGATGAAATTCGTTGCTTATTGGTTGCGCGTGCGGAACGAATTTACATTAATGCCGATTATTGCCCACGTATCCTTTACGGGTTGGGGCAGCGCGGAATGCTTTCGCGTAATCTCAGATATACTTAAATCTCGTTACACATTTCAGGAATGTTTGTTGCTATATCTGATGCCAATATTTGTACGTTCAGCTTTTATTCTCAGCCTTTTACAACAAAAAAATACGCATCCACTGTGCATTTCAGTGCAATGATTTCATTTATTAATAAATAATTGTACTCCTGCTCTGTACGAACAGCGAAAACGTCGCGTGTGGTGCACATCCGCAACATCCCGAACGAGGTGAGCGAAGCGGAGATTATGCAGCTGGGGCTGCCGTTCGGACGCGTCACGAACGTGCTGGTGCTGAAGGGCAAGAATCAGGCATTTATCGAGATGGGCGATGAGACCGCTGCGTCCACGATGGTGAGCGTATTTCACGCCAATCCACCACCGCTACGGGGCCGCACCGTCTACGTGCAGTACTCCAACCATCGGGAATTGAAGATCGACCAGAACCATGCAATCGCGGTAAGCACTTGCGCTTTTAACGACGTGCGATGGGTTTTAGCTAATCTTTTTTGTTTTTGTTTATTTTTTTCGTCGCATATATTAATTTAGAACGTGACGAACGCTCTGCAAGCACAGGATCTCACGCAATCACCGACCGGTTCACCGTTGCCGCTGTCGATCGAGCATACCAACAGCAACTCGCAGAACGCGACCAGCAACAATACGAACAACAGCTCCACAACGCCGAGCAGCGGTGGTGGCGGTAGCGGTGCACCAAACACCGTGCTACGAGTAATTGTCGAATCGCTACTGTATCCGGTCTCGCTGGACGTACTGCACCAGATATTCCAGCGGTTCGGTAAAGTGCTGAAAATCGTCACCTTCACCAAAAACAACTCGTTCCAGGTAAGAAGGTTTGCATGTTTGCATGCATACATATTGTGGCCGGTGATATTGTACCTGTGCTAAACTGGTTCCGTTTCGGCTTTATCATCTACCCCTCAGGCTCTGATACAGTATCCGGACGCGCAGACGGCCCAAAATGCCCGCGCATCACTGGACGGACAGAACATCTACAATGGCTGCTGCACGCTCCGCATCGACAACAGCAAGCTGACGGCTCTGAACGTGAAGTACAACAATGACAAGTCGCGCGACTACACGAACCCATCGCTGCCGTCCGGTGAGCCGGGCAGCGACGTGATCGCCAGCGCCGGCGGTCTCGTCTCGGCCAGTGATCTGCTGCTGCTGGCGGCCGGCCAGCGACCGCAGCTGTCCCGTGACCGACTAGGTAAAGCCGACTTTGATAGCTCAAAACAATCGCCCGTCGATGTTTTCGTTGTTGTCAAGTAGCGTGCAACTTCCGTGTAATAGTCAAATTAGACAAATCTCCCTATTTTCTAGTGAACGGCTTAGCGACGCCAGGCGTGATGCCACCGTTCGGGCTCGGGCTCAGTACGCCAGCGCTCGCGAGCGCCTACGGTGGCGCACTGCCCAGCCTGAACGCGTTCGCGCTCGCCTCGAACGGTGCCCTCGGTACGCCGAACCCGGCCAACGTGCGGGGACTCTCCAACGTGCTGCTCGTGTCCAATCTGAACGACGAGGTAAACTATGCCCGAACTACTCTTGCTACTCTCCATCTATGACTATGCATCCTATCTCTTGCTATCTATCTACCTATCACTCTCTCCTTACTGTCTATCCTTCTTTTACTCTTCACTTCCCCACAACTTCTTTCTAGTCTACTCCTCTTCTGTGTACCTCTAAGTTACTGTCTCTGTGTCGTCAAACGTTCTTGCTCGGTGTCTTTGAAGATCTTTTTGAACTCCGTTAAGATGATCCAGTACCACCCGTTCGTGTCATACATGTTGTAACAACAGTGTGGTACTTACCACCATCATCCTAGTCCTTAAAGTCCTTCATTTTTTATCAAAACATCCCATACACTCGCTTATTCGTATCTACTTACATGCACTAATAGCACTAATAATGTACCATTATGTCTCATATGAATAAATCTTTCGCTATTTAAGGGTTTCCTAATTTTTTTTTCTTTCTAATTGTTGTTTATTATGAGTTGAACATTGCTTAAACCTTGTTGTACATTGCACGAAGTTAGAATTGGATTTAGTTTTTATGCCTATGTTTTTGTTCAATTATCTTCTCTTCCTTTTGTTTTTGCCAAGTTTTTTCCTAGGTTTTTTAACGTTGTTCTCTGGCGTGACAAAGAAATATTACTTTTCTTTTGTTTATATTTCATTGTTATTGGAATAAATTCTGTTGGTTAGTTTGTTTAACAACAAAATGATGATCTTTTACTCTTGAATCTCACCGATTGTCAATTTGTTGTTTTGGATTCTGGCTTGCGTTTCGTCCATTTGTTTGTTTTTTTCTTTTGCGTTTGTTGCAAAGTTGCACTTTAATTATCTTGCTCTACTCACTACTTCGATGTTGTCTTGCTGTTGTTTGATTTTTTGTTCATTGTTTTTGTTTTTTTTTGCCTTCCCTTTTCCCAATGTCTTACTGGCTTTTGTCGTATCCTCTCTATCTCTCTCGCTGTGTTAGTCTCTAGCTTTTCTTTCGTTTAACCACCTCTGTGTCTGTTGTGTTGACGTGGTGTTTTTTTTTTCTTTTCTTTTTGCATAGTTTTTATTCTCATTTTGCGAAACCCCAGCACCGGACGGTCCGGTAAATAATGGGGCAAAATCTTTTTTCAGTCCGTTTTTTGCTTTCCCGTTTTAACTGTAATTTGAGTTCCGCATTATTAGTTTCATCTTTCCGGCGGCGCACATTCTGCATCGTCCCTGTGATCTTGACAAAGCAACCCCTTTTTCACGGATCGTTCTGTGCCGAGTGATGCTATTATTAAACACCTCTTTCACTTCACTGCCTTTCTCTCGCTCTCCTTCTCGCTCACTCTTCACCGAGCCCGTACTTCTTTCTCGTCCCCCCTTCCCCTTTCTCTTCGCTCGTCCACGTTTTTCCAACACGCTAGAAATGACCAACCGTTCTCCAGAGACGAACCGTTTTGTGTTGCATCGTCCGGTAGTGTAGCGTGAGAGCATCATTTGCGATGCTGTTGCCATTTCGTCATCCGTCAGAGCGGATTTGGGGTGAATGCAAAGGAATGCACCACTAGAGCAGCCACCCGGCGGCATGAAACTGAATTAATTTTCACTTTATTATGTTTCCCCGTTTGTTCGGGGTCGTCGCGTGCAGTACCAGGCGCCTCCATTGAATAGAGGAACAGTTTCATAATCGTTGCCCAGCCACTACAGAACGAAAGGAACCAGCGACGTTGAAATTGGTTTTGACTGTGGAGCGTAAAATCAGCGCGTCACACCAATAAAAACGTCACATTAAAGCGGAAAGCATGCTTAAAGGATTAGCATCATGCCGCCCGACTCCATTGTGATTCTTGAGCAATAAAGTGTGTGTTTGCACGACGTGATGCCTTCTGCTGAAGGAGAAGGATACGGCAATAAAGCGCACACACGACTGCTTGCCAAATGTTTTGATTCATCGCGAGCACCCCGTGCCGGGTCTTGGATCCGGTGTGATTTATTTGCGAGGAAGGTCGCTTGCACTTTAAATTACCATCCGGTTGCGAACGTTCAACAACAATGTGAACCTAGCTCGCACTACTCTCGCCAAACGCTACCAAATAGCAAGAAGACCGCTTCCCATTCCCGGTCGAATACATCACCTTCACACCGTGTGCAACAGATTGAAGACGTTCTCGGTGGTTTTGTGCCGAAAGCAAGCATCGGTCGGTTTTGTGCTGTGTGCCGTGCTGTGTACAGCAGCTAGTCTTCGTCAGCACATCGGACGAAGCATGCTTTGTGGGGAAAGTTTGGTTCGGTTGTTCGCTTCCATTTGGTTTGTATTGTTGTGTCTGTTTGTGTGTGTGTGTGTGTGCATTGTAGGTGGCTTGTTTTCGATGAGGTGGCCGTTCCTTTGCAACGAGCTGTCTATTATTTGTCTAGCTCTACTCACCCGTTCCAACGTGGAGTGGAAAACGACTGCAAGCGTATCAGATTCGTTTCGTGGTCCACTTTTCTAGCATGTTCTTTTGCGGTCTGTGTCCAGTTTTGCCGGTCCGAGCGGTACAGGGGACCGCCTTTTTCTTTGCTTTCCGTTCCCCGTGCAGTCGTATTATTGCGGAATAAATTATCTTCTTTTATGGATTGCGATTTACATAAACGAATCCCCCCGAGGCGGTAGATTTACCACCTCGCTCACCTCTCTGTGCGAGACCACCCAGGGAATTGCGCATGCAACCCTGGTCAGGCCAGTTTACACTTTTCTTCTGCCCGGCGAGCGTTCGGGACGTCGTTCTTTTCCTACGAGGAGCAAGCGGCAAAAATGTTTCGCCGCACGAACATCTTTAACGGTCGGTTCCCGCAAAGGAGCTAACTTTTCCACTAAAAAACTAAAAGATTGAAGAAGGCAACAAACCCATGAAACTCCCTCATGCCAGACACAGGTTCGCTAAGCAGCTCCGGACCATAAAGCGGATCTGCTCGCTTGTGTTTTGTCCCTTCCCTCGCGTACTGTTTTCCTCGGGCCGTCCCGGTTTGTGGTCGACCGTTGATGAAGTTTGAGTTAAGCTAGAGAGAGGTATAGTTTTTTTTTCTTTTTGTTGCTCACACAAGTGTTGGGTGAGCTAAAATATTGTTCCAAGAAGAAGCCACAAGTTGCTGGTGTCTTGATACTGCTGCTACCCGAAACTAAGAAAATAAGTCCACCGTCTGTTCGTTTCCGCTTCTCGCGTTGTGCTGCGAGGACGAGCACCGTACGGACGGTAGCACATTCAAAGAATGATGAGAACTCAGCCGCGAATTGCAATCATTTTTATGGTCTCAAGGATAATAACTAAGTGAGAGGTGAAGCAGAGAGCGAGAGTGATTTGCTTTCGATTTTCATGGCTCCTGTTTTTTCCCCCTTCATTGCTGGTACCCCCGATAGGAAATGAAAAGTTTAAATTCGACTTGCGTGAATGCAAGCAATTTTTTTTTTCAAAGAAAATAAATACCATCGGGTTTTGTTAGTATAGTAAAAGCGGTCAAAACATAATGAAGAACATATAACATTACATGTAAATTTTTTTGGAACGAGTTTTCTGATAAAAGATTGATGATATACAAGTTCTCAGAAAGGATCAAGAAATCGTTCAATAATCAATAAGAAAGACTCAAGCCCATGTAGTACAGTCCACGTTCACCCTCAAGTCGTTTATTTCCGATTTCTTCACCCTAAACTCTCTGCCTCCTAATCTGTTTTTGTCTAACATTCACTCACTATTTGTACCTCTAAACCTTCTACCACTAAGGCACTATTTTGTATTACACTATCTTTCGATCTGATTACTTCACGCTTCTCCTCTGTATGTTTCCGTAGGTGTTTACAGGTTTACTTTACAAATATAAGCATAACGCTACGGAGTGAACTGAGTTTACTTCCACCGTGTCTCTTTCTTCGTGGTGATTTTGGTGTTACATTTTATTTGGTACATATATTTGGACATATATATATATAAATAATACATCGTATCGTTTGCTTTAGTGATAAAGAATAGCAATAGTGAAACAAAGGATGCGGTGGGAATGAGTAAACGCTATGTTGCACTCGTTCCTTGTATAGCTTTCCGATTCAACACAAGGTTACAATTTTCCTATAGAAGATACTTCGAACGTTAAGGTTGCTACCCCTGTTTCGTTCCATACTGTGTCGTCGTCGAAGTCGTCGTCGTTAGTCATTTCGGTTTGCTTACACCCTCAAGGTAATTTCCCCTTGTGCCATCGTCTCGCACACCATCCCCATCGATCTTATCGCACTGTTAGGAATACTTTGCACGATGCGCTTATCACGATTGGTACGAGTGGCAGCGTTAAACGAAAGCAGACTGAAGCGACGTTCCTTCGTGCGATAGGACACGCTAAGCCACGTTCCCGCGTCCCATCTCACCTGCCAGCTGCATTGATACTGCTAACGGCGCAATTTATTTTCTCCCACGAGAAGTCGCCAAAAACGAAGACGACGAAGAGTGGTGCACTTTCACTCTTCTCGTGACTCATTATCGTTTATTTTTATTACGTTATCCCTTTTTTTTGCTGCTGCCTCTGCGCGCACGTGCGCCAGAAAGGGGAACCACAAGTGTTTAACAGTGTTCTGCTTCCTTTGTTTCATTCCATTTCGTTTTGTTCTTTCTTGTACTGCCCCAGGATAGCGAAGATAACGTCCATTAGCTCTTCCTCTTCATTATCTTGGCTCATTTTTGCCCGTTTAAAAATTCATTAAATTCTCAGTCATTGTCGCTGTGGCGCTCGAGGCATGACTGGTTTGCCAGTTCGTTTTTTTGTTTTGGCCGTTAGTAGATCATCGTGGATGGTTGACGTTATTTATATATAGTTTGTGCTATGTCGTGTAAAACATTCGGTGAGATATACCACTCGACCGTTCGGCTCCGTCAGCAATATCTTCAGTAATTGATTTATATTACAGCGAATACAATATAGACTAACGATATCAAATTTTGTATACTAAATGATTGTGATTTTGTGTAATCTCTTCTGTATTTTGTATTGTGTGTTTTACCTAGTTTGATTTACTAATGTTATACGATATTTGGTTTGTGTTGATGTTCCTTTGTTTGTCACATTTAGTTTGTTACTGTGCTCTTGCTTATCACAAAACATAATTCTCACCTAACCTATTTCTTAAGCTATACTTAATTCAACCCTTCTCTATCTGTCTGTTTCGCTCTCTTCCTCTTTATGTGTCTACATATTTAGCACTATGTATCTATGTGTGTCGTGCTCTGTATAATCAATCTGTTGTCATGTTTCTAACTATCTAGCTCTACCCGCTACACCCTTATCATCACTGTGACATGTTACCATCTGTCAACCATTTTTGTTTCGATTTCATTTTACCCTTTCGATAAAATCACCCTTATCTATCCTTTCCATTTTATCCATTTTCCACTTGCACACGATCGCGATGAAGCTGATCGTTGTTTCGATTTCCCACAACGCAATCAATTGGAAACCATCTCAACGCGCTTATGAACTTATTGCGTTTGGTTTCAAAAGCACCCGTGGCAAGATCGTTTGATTCCACATCTCCTTCTTCGTCGTTCTAACATTCCCCTCCGTTCCCCGCTTCCCTCTCTAGCGAACCGCAAACAATGCCATTTGAAAGAAATATTTCTCATCTGCTAACTGAATTTTTCTCTATTTTTCTTCTCTTCTGTAGATGGTCACGCCTGATGCTCTATTTACCCTCTTTGGTATGTCCGCACACATTTCAACACCACACAAAAACACACAAAAGACCATACACAGATGAAAAAAACAAATCCACCCACACACATACACACCCACACGCACACACACACAAC
>JXXA01009442.1:0-12345 GCA_000956255.1 Anopheles punctulatus | reverse complement strand
CCCCCCCCACCTATCTCCTTAACTCACTCAAATTCGACAGCGCACCTTGTTCACGCTGTTAACGTTTTCCTCCGTCGTCGAGTGAAAGTGAAACGGAGAAAGCGGCGTCGTCGCACATTAATTACGCCGCCATGCCGGTGAACACATGGAAGGCAGTGATTAGAAACGACTGTCAAGCAATTATTACGTCATTAACGTTGTGTGCGTGGTAAGGGACGGGCAGCAGCAGGTGGAAGGATCATTAACGCTAAACGGCATATTGTTACGCATCCAAGAACGAGACGTGATTTGCGATGATTAAAAGCGACGAACAAGGG
Organism: Anopheles punctulatus; assembly: GCA_000956255.1. Taxonomy (NCBI): domain Eukaryota; kingdom Metazoa; phylum Arthropoda; class Insecta; order Diptera; family Culicidae; genus Anopheles; species Anopheles punctulatus. The sequence continues at coordinate 12,028 of JXXA01009442.1, read as the reverse complement.
AAAGGAACTATCCAAATCGGAAATCGGAGCAAACACTGTCGAACAATTCACTTATCAAGCACTAGCCCCGCTTTGGGATATTGACCTGCAGTTAATCTCGCCAATACACCGTTTACTGACATAATCAGCTCACCAGAGTCTCGTTATCGTCCAACTCATAGGCCCCGTCATCTTAGTAGCTCCTCCATTTGTTCCATCGAGGACTTTGTCACATATCTGACTTCAATGAGTACTTGTGATTCCTTGAATATACGTCAGTATTTCTTTACTAACTTGAACAAATAATTTGAACTCTTAAATCAAAGTACCAAAAATCGACGTGAGACATAATAAAAAAGATAATATTGCACAAAACCCTACCAGTCATGTGCGTTGAAATTAGGAATTTCTAAAAATCGTTTTTGAGTCTAATTTCTAAAAATGGGTTTTTCTAAAAATCGTCCTAAGCTGACATAAGAACATGGCTAAATCTTATAGACTACCTAGGGCAGTACAGATATTCTTCATATTCATTAAACTCTTTCTAATGAGACTAAAGAATATCAAGTAATTGCACTAAAATTATGTTTCTACTAGATACTGGAAAACTGATCTTGTTGAGCAGTGGCCAGAAATAAATTATAATTTATAAATATACACCGTGCTACCATGCTATAGTTTCTGCCTCGTCCGCAAGAAAGGTCCATCTCTTCTACGGAGACCAAAGACCTAATATCGAAATAGATTAAGTTTCAGACAACTTTTTGGACTTCAACGTGGTGGGAGATGGCATTAGAAAAAGAAAAAAATATACATTTAGTACACTGTTAACTACAAAGGACTACTGGGCAAAAAAAAAAAACTAAAAATCCATTTCATTTTGCTCAATCACAGCACGCTGCGTGTGAAGTAGATGCGAAGGCTAAGACATGATCCACGGGGCCATCACATGGTGCGTTGCGCGAGAGGTTCGCTAATGGAAGCCTCGACCGGGTTAACACATAACGACAAAAAATAGGCAATGCCGAATTCTGGTGTTTCCTTCTCAACAAATCGCGCTTGTGGAGCTCACTGTGGCAAGCGCGCGCACTCCACTATCGCCTACGAATTCCGGTTCGAAGGACCAAATCCAACCTGTACGACCTGCATCACAGTGATGAATAATTCATCCGACAGTCTGCCTCCCCGTTTGCGTGATGTCGCAATGCAGAAACGTGCACGATGCTCTCCAGAAGAGCCTTACTTTGTATCTTGGCCCCGGGCTCACCCTACCGGCTAACCCTGGATGGATGTGCACGATTAGCACACCACGTGGAAGTGATTTCTTCGTGCATTCAACAATTAGCATTCGAAAGATTAGCTCGCAGTTGGTGCAGAATGGTGAGCGCCGATGTTGCGGAGCGAGATGATGTAACAGAGCACTTCTCATCGACGTTTTTTTTGTTTGTTTGTTTGTTTGTTTGCTTGCCATGGACTCGATTTGTGCCAATCTTGTAGTTTTCTCCCACCCTCCAGCCGTCTCCACCTGCACGAATGCAGCTCCGGCATCGTTTGACCATGGCGTGAAAACGCAACCCAGAACGAACATTAGTTGTGCCAGAAGTCCGAGCAGATGCTACCATAGATCTGTTTGAGGGGCTACACAGTGAAGCGTCTTGGTTCGCTGTTTCATCTCCCACACACACACACACACGCAGGGACCCTTTTAACCGTGCGTACCTTTGTTTAGAGGGAAAAATGCAATGTTGCCAGTGCGCCCCGGCAGCTGCAGTCGGTCAAGTGCAGCTGCGACGACCTGTTTGACTCCCGCTTTATCGTTCCTCCGTTCGTCTGCTCGTCTGCGTTCGGCAATATTATAATTGTGGTTATTGTTGCACGCTCTCGCATCCGACGCCAAGCATCACGAGATCATTGTTTAGAGTAGGCTGAAAAGCATAACCCAAAAAAAAGCACAGAAGACGGGCTCTCCTCCGAAATCCACACTGTGAAACACACTTCGCAGCTTGTAGCGTGGATCATTCCATTCCATTTATTATTTTTTTTACTGCAATGCCCATTTTAGTAGCAATCTAAACAATACTGCTATAGAACGCCGATTGTCCCATGAAATTAACCATCTGCAGGAGAAGCTGGCGGCTCTTCTCCACGATAGGGCGCTGCCAACAAAACGTGCATATGTCGACATTCCAGGCGCGTTAGCCTGCAACAACCGGACCAGACCAGCCGGCACACTGGCAAAAAGTAATTTGTGGTATAATAAACGTTTTACCGAGTTCAGCTTGACAGGGCCGGACAGTTTTTGTTCGCCGGTTTACCCTTGAATCGATAACGTAAACAAAGCTGCTCCAACAACTCCATGCCAGGCACGTTTGCGTTCGGGTCCGAATTGTTATTGGCGGTCATGCGCAACCGGAAAGCACAGAGCTCCAATCGCTTTGCGGAGGAAAGAACGACACCCACCCGCGCCACCCGTCTGCCCATCGAAATGGCCGAATTGTAACGCTGTGCTGGGCCCGCTAGATGGCGCCTTGATGATGACAGCACGATCGGCACGAAGCGGCAATCAGAGACACGTTACGGCCTCGAGAAAGCCATTCCGCTCATTCTGCCTCCCACCTTCCCGCACTCCACACCGGCACGTTCGCTCCCTGCTGCTTCCCTCATTTTCTCTCACTCATTGCAACAGATGATCTCAACGTATCGGCATAGAAAAGTGAGGTTAGGTCACCCATCGTGACCCTTTTGTAAACGTTGTCGGAAAGCCAGCAGTCAAGTAGCTGGTGCATCTAAACGTTGCGCTCAGCTCGGTGCAGTTTTTGCGTGGAACATCCCGCGTACAAAATTATTCTCAGGGTTCCCCGTTGATAGCATAGGGATGTAAATGTGATGAAAACCGGTCGGCGACAGCTTTTCACGGGCGGAACGAGCATCGCGTATGATAAAAGATGCACCCATATGAGAACACGTGCTGCTCAGACGACTGATAAGATAACACGTCACGCAAGTAAGTGAAGATGAGCCGCCATTAGATGTTGGAAGTTGTCACCATCGAATGCTAACGATCTGTTTGAGGGGCAGAATATTAACATCGCATTTACAAAATATGTTTGTATAGTTTCCACTATTTTTAACTATGGTTGTTTTTTTTTAATTTGATTTATCACATTTTAAGTTATAATTATAGTTAAAATAAAATTCAAAATATACTAGACATACCGACGATTATACCGATCTTTGAAAAGGATTAATCGAATAAGTACAATATATTGCTATGTATAAGATAATTATTGCATACAATTTTATTATTTTATTGGTGACGAAGACCTCTAACTCCTATTGTAAAATTTTCCATATTGCTTTTCAAATCAAATAAACACGATTTTATGAAAAAAAATGTAGGAAAATTATTGTTAAATTATTTTCTATGGATATATTCCATTTTTTTTTTTGTTTATTAATATTTATCAATTATGTTTTTATTTAATTTGTTTTTGTTTAATTCGTTTAGTTGTTTTGATAGTAAACACTCTCGACTCTAGTTTTAATCTTTTTGGCAATCTCGCTTTTATTCTGGAGATTTTTCGAAGCGAGTGTTAGAATTTGAAAATTTAAACTTTGGCATAAAATAGCTCAATATAACTAAGATCAAACGTCGATCCACAGTGGCACACGTATACAGAAAAAAAAATTTTTAAATGCAGCTGTACCGAGCACACTCATCGTGAGCAAAGTTTGAGTCACTCGGCACACAGCTTTCGGCTCGCATCCGGGTGAGAAGTGAAATTCTCGCTCACTGGTTCCGATGCAAACATTATCTCATTCACGTGGTTCTGTTTTTCTTTTTCTTCTCCTTTTCACCACCACCTCCAGCATGGAGCGAAAATGTGCGATCGTTTAGTGTTTAGCTGCTGTCGTGCGTTGCTTCTCGCTCCCATGTGTCGTTGGTATTGTTGTGACATTTGGGGGTCGTGCAATGAATCACGGACCGAAATAGGCTGTACCGGAGGCGCAAATGCAGGCTGGGGAAGCTTGAGACAGCCCGCGGGTGGAAAAATAAAACAGTACACAGATGCGGTGCTGCCCGTGATGATGTCATAGAACGCTGTGCGCGTAAATGTTTGCCACCAACTGTATCGTATCGAACCGTTCCCGCGATCTCCTACTCGCTCTTTCTCGCTCCATTTGTGAACCTAGCATCGTCCGGCCTGCGCAACAAATCCTGCTGTCCTTGCATGGGACCGGTTTTTTATGCAATTCTCCTCCCTCCAAGCACACGGTGGTGTGCGAGGGTTTTCTCTTAGGTTGCATATTCTCTTAGGTTGCATTTTTGGTGTAGTTGGACACGTCTCCGGCAGCGAGTTGGCGAAGGATGTCGACGATGTTCGGCGTTACCGTCGCCCGCGTTTTGGACTATTTTAAGCCGATTTGCAATCGGCAGCAGCAAACAGTCGTTTACACCCACACGCGCACGGGTTCAGACGGAAACCAGTAAAAGATGCGCTGTGTGTAAAGCTACCATTATAAACACCAATTATAACTTAAACAAACAGTGACGCCGAAACGACAACAGATGAGGCATCCGAATGTGCGTCAGTAATGTGCGTGATTGCGCCATTAGGCCTGATGAAGCTGAGCAGCCGATAGATGAATGTACATTTCTCAATTCCATAAAGAAAGTAATAAAACGGGAATGTTTTCCTTCTGTCTCGCTTTTTCTGTTCCGCTCGATAGACTTCTCAACCTCAATTACGATGACCGAAACATGAAACGTATCTCAATTTGCAAGTGGAATTGCGTATTTCTGGGCCTAAGAATATCAAACAAGCTGATTGCATTATAAAAATTTATTGAAAATGTGAGTGAGCAAAACATTCCCAGCAGTATATAAGAAATACAATTCAGCCAACGATTTATACGCCTTTCACATGCCAAGAGATAATTTAAAATGGTTTTTAGTGGACGTTATTCATTATTCCATTATTCGCTACAAATTTTGTGAATAAAAATGGATTGCATATTTTTAAATTTGACGATTGTAATGAACTATATGAACTGTTAACTTAGTAAGGGGTGCTATAAAAGGGATGAACTTCAAAATTAGTTTACGATTAACTATTTAACTCATAATGAATCAATCTGGCGATTACTATCCCTAAGGATGAACTTTTAATGATACATTTGTCAAATTTGTTATTAAAAATAATTATCTTTCTAGCCTGTCCTATTTATACACCAATCTGCTGGATTTTTATCCATCCACGGAGTTGATTTTGATAGCATAGTTTAGATAATGTGAATCGTTAACGAACAAATCTGAGCTACCTGTAATCTATTCTCCAGAAGACAAAAGTCAAAGTGGGAGACAATTTATAGTAGCTCGGTACTGTGAAATCATTTCTAGGCTTATAAACAATCTAGGCTTATAAACAGTGAATGCAACCCAAAATCAATCTTTGAGACGAAAAAAAACTCTTATGCTAGTTTTTTTTATATTAACTAGAATTAGGTTAGGTTAGAATAAAATTAAAATATGCGGTGAGGGACATGTTTCTGTCTTAATTTCGCAAATTACCTTTCCGGTAGTACAATATTCGACCCAACAGTTCTACTTCCTGTGTCCAAACGTACATTGGTTTACCTATTTATTTAATTATTTTAGTTTAGTTCTTGCCAAGAACTAGCAATTCTTGCAATAATCATCTCTGAAATAGCAAATGGGTCGTCCGATTTGTAAACACGACCACGTTGTTACACCAAAAAAAAGGCAAAAGATAAACGTAATAAAAATGGTACAATGTTTCAAATGTAAACTTTACGCCCCCTCGGTACATCTAGCTTTACTATGCATCAATTAAGCTCCAGTTTCCATATAACACCCATTTTTGTTTAACCTGCTTCTTCCATCAACAAATCGGGGAACAATGCAAAACGGGGACGCACAGTAGCAAGTAGCAATTTTCCGACGTTTATATCGTGGTGTTTTTCCTCCCATGCCACGGTTCCACCTTTACCTGCACATGGCGCGACAGCAAAATGCTGTACACGTGATACCAGGGCGATCGTTGGATGATGTATCCTCTCCGCTTTGAGGCAACTTACGCAACCGATAGATGAGTGTACCGCCCCTGTGCGTGTATTTGTTATTTCCCCCACTGTCTGGGCTGACATCTCTCGGTCGCAGGTTGGTCAAACACGATCGTTTCTCACACCTCGATCTCACAAGGCACCGGTTGTCGTGGACGTGGCAACATGATGGAAAGCCGCTGCAAAGGGTGAATATTTCTATGGCGCAAAACAAGTTGCCGGGCATGAATGCAAACGCAAATTGACACCTTCGGGTGCCATGTACGGTCGATAGTCGCAAGATGAAACTAATTCAAACGATACGTACGGCTATCAGGTTGCTACACAGCTGCACTTGGCAAGCTTAGTCTCTTCAAAACATTTTTATTTGATTAATATTTTTATATGATTAATTTGATTAATATTAATATCGCGACACTGATTAATATCGAAAAAAAGAATTATATTATCTGGCAACAGCAATGTAAAACATTTTCAAAGTACAATCATTAATCCTTTGCTATCGATGAACGATCACATGCGATAGAATGTGTGGACGTGTGAGAAACAGGTGATATGTTATATATGCAGAGAACAATATGCTGAGAATTTAGCGCTACATATTTTAAAATGTACCACTATAGGATTACCATGTAGGATTACCACTAGTGGAATAAAAATAACACCTAAAAGTCATTCCCTCATTTTTCAGTTTGTTACCACCTTTTCTATAAATTATACAACAATAGTTTTCAATTGATGTCTTTTTGTCATGATTTTTCGTCCTCAACAGAAAAATAGCTAAGTATTTATAATATTTTCTTAACTTGCTTCAGAATTAGCAGAATATAATAATAAAAATATAATTTACGAAAAAACACAATGAAAAATGTTCTGTTTTATATTGATGAGCAATTTGTTTCCATTAACTGTTAAATCAATGCAATACAAATACATTTTACCATGTATTTTGGGAAGATTATCAAGAAAATATGTATAAATTAGTACCGTATTCTTTTGATGAACGGAAAAAATAACAAAATTTAATCAGACCGAATTTTGTGCAGCTTATAGTCCGGGATCAATCCAGGAGGGATTTGATTTAACTTTTGTTCCGATAAAAGAGCCACACTGCTAAATTGACCACCACACTGATCAGGAAAACTCGCCTGCACGTTTATTGCTTTTTTATACGGAAAAGAGAAACTCATCTCTGTTATTTTTTACAACTGCACACACACACACACACTTCGTAAGCTTCTTTTCATCGACGATATTTATTCGTTGCTCGAAACTAATTGGCGACACACAAGTGATCGATGATCATGCAATGATTATCCAAAACACGAGAAGCTGAACGAATCCACCCCTTTGGAGTTATGCAACCGTGTCTTCTTTCATCGGCAAACGTTTGATTTGCATTCGCTCGGAGAAGAGATGTAGAGTGGTCTGTTTTCGAATGACTATTTAGATACTTCCAACAGGCACTTGCAAAATGCTCGTTTGAGCATTAGTTTCCCGAGCAGACAACTTACGTAAACGGGAGTTGAGGGAATCAAGCGTCAAACACAAATCTGTGCATAAAAACTAGCCCGAGCTTACACGTCGAAGTTTTGGGCGCTCATCCTTGGCCCATGTGATTGGATCGATACCATCGAGACACCCTGTCTAGTCTCGTTGCAATAACACCTCACACTCTCGGAAGCAATCGATACGTAGCGTCTATTATATGGTCTTGTAAAAATGGAAGGAAATACTTACTGATTTCGGCATTTTGATTGGGTTGATAGTAGCTTAGGGTTGAACGCGAAAACAGATGACAACGGAACAATAAAGTCTTCCTTTTAGGCAATGGAATCTGGGCGGGCTGTTACAACAATCGTTGTCTGGCTGGCTGTGAAAATGTGAAGAAGAAAATGTAATTAAACTTTGCTCCATGGTTGAAAATAAATGTTAAACAAAAATGTTATGTATACTTCATACCAATACTTTATTTAATTCGACTAGCCGACTTTAAACTCTTTCTCTTTCGAGTATATTTCAACCATCTCTTTCCGCTTCCAACGTTTACATTTCAAATTCTAATGGACTATATAAATAGTATTTCTACAGTGATTTATATACCATAAAAAATCTTATGAAACATGGCAATGGAGAAATATAGTACAACTTCCAGAGTGTAAAGTGATGCTGTACCTTAAATTCACGATTAACTCCCAGTACTAAACTCACAAGCCAAAATGCACAACAAAAACTAAATTAATTCTTTAAAATTATTATAATAATAAATGAAAATAACAACTCCCAATATTTAATAATAATAGAATAATACAATAAAATCTCAATATTTCATTAAAATTGTAAAAGCTATTTTGGAAATAAAATAGAACCAAAAGTTGTAGTCGTGTAAAAAAATAATCTTGACCTAATTTAATTTTGTGGTAATTTGGGGAAGTCTCTTCGAAATGAACAAATATTTATACTTTATACTTTACTTTTATTGCAAATTAAAGAGAGTTAAGCTATTTTCTCATTTTTTTTTCGTTATTATACACTGCTTTCGAATACATTTCCCTTATTTTGTGATTTTAAAGCAATATCTTTGGGTTGCGAGTAAAGGAAGCATCCTAGGTTGTGCAGAAAAATTCAACCCCAAACGTTCGTAAATCGGATTCCTTCCTGCCTGCCTAGTTTGCACCGACGATGTCGCTTTGCAGGGTGGTCAATACATGACATTGCCACACATTCCCATCCGGTATTTCACTGACGTGGCTTGGTGGACTGGACTTATCGGCGCGCACACAGTATCGAAGCATTCCGATACGCACGACACGAACGGTGCATCATCACACCTACCGCCTTGCTCGTTGGGCGGCTCTTTTCCAACGCTGCTTCGCGTCAAACCTGCCACAAAACTTTCTATACTCGTTTGTTGGCCGCAATTTGGCCTGCTGGTTCCTGTCATGCGGCAGTCTACCACGCGGAACAATAATGTTTGTGTGGAAGGAAACAACATACTCCACACCCCGCTCTCTTCCGACCATTTTTTCCTTCTTTTTTTGTACGTTTCAACCGCCGGTTCGCTGGACGTGAAGGGTTTTGCAAAACGCACTGGGCACGGAGGAGGAACCCCAGCGGACACTGGAACGAGTGCCCGATAGTATGTTCGCATACCCTCGCAACAACAGCGTCATGTTTTCGATGCAATATTGACTATGTGTTCGGGAGACTAAGCTTACACACGTTCACAGACATAAGCAACGTTCGCATACCTTCTAGCCAGGAAACAGGTACAGAAAGAAAGGAAATGCTACATGCATTGGTCGGGCGAGAGAGGGACAAAGAGAAATCACTGCTGAAATATGCAGCAATAGTCAAAGACATCGCTATCAAAGACCCGCGCATCAGCTGTCACTTTCGGGTAACCAATCAATCGGAAGTGCAGAAATGTCAAATAACAGGCTAAGTATCAGCGCTGGTGCACGTAGACTATAAATCTTAATGTGCATTTAGTGTGTGTTTAGTGTGAATTTGAAAGTAAAATTATGGGGTTTTTTTTGTATGTAGTAAATAAATGCCCGGTACTGCAAATAATGTACGGCAGGGGTCAAACTTGTAGCATTGATTAACAATGAGGCATCTGTAGCATTTATAGCACCTTCGGTAATGGAAGGGCAATGTATTAACTGTTTGTTTACTTAGTATGGATTAAAATAACATTAGTGTTTCATTGCCACATTTACACATTCTAAACGTGTCGAATCCGAGTCGAAATCTTATTAAGTGGGAAAAAATATTATCGCATACCAATCAATACAATGAGTATAGTATACAGCGTATCTCGAAACATTCGCTGCTTTGAATTCAAATATTTCATTTAATTTGCATTAAAATATAAAATATAAAGCTTATTATACTTTTAAAATATTCGCTACGTTAATCGAATATGTTAGATTGACAATAAATATGACATCTGTTTGACATACAACAGCGAAGGTTTGACATACAACAGGACAGTGCTTTGCAAGCAACCCGTAGTAGTTTCATTAGTACACAGATGTAAGCGAGAGAGAAAATGAGCTCATCCTCTCGTGAGCCTGGACAGTCGGCAAACCCGGAGATCGAATTGTTCGCACACGCTGCGTATACAGTGTCGTGTCAACCGACCGACAGCTCAACCAAAATTGCTTCTTTTTAGTATTACTATTGGCTTTTTTTTTTGCTCGACGTACCATTTGTTGGGTGCGCTTCTACATCAACCGGAAAAGGGTGCGGCAGCAGTGCGTTGTTCGCTTTCAATTGTTGTTAGTTGGAACAGTAAACGATGGACAGAGGGTGGGAGGTGGATAACAAGTGTTTCCCCCCCCTCCCAAATCATCTTCCACATAGCATCGCTGAGTGGCTAAAATTGGTGCAATGTCGCCACCGAACATAACGCACTAACTTGCCGCAGTGTAACACAATAGATAACGCACACCGAACGACGTCACGGTGTGCGTTGTACGCACGCGAGATGAACAGGTTGTAGGCTGCGTATGTGTGCGTGAATGCGTGGAACGTTTCCATTTTCTCTTCGTATTTCCATACTGTCACTGATCCTTTTCTGTGTCAGTAAATGATTTGGAAGTGAAGACACTAATTAGCAACCAGAACTGCAATGGAACTGTCAGAATGTGTCCAATTTTTTCCGTGGCTACGCAGAAAGATCGGAAAGGTCTCGATACAATCACTGGGTAGTAAACGTCTTGCCTTGATAACGTTGTTATCATCATGCCTCTCGCTCACGCACGTTCTTTGTTCTCCTTCTTTCACAGACTCGCTCTCACCACCAGGTGTACTGATTGCAAGAATAGCGGCAGATGCTCTTTGAAATAGCAAAGGTTGATGTAATCTCTTCTAGACAAGAGTGACAGAACGACGCCGATAAGAGATATTGCGCTTTTTTCCGCTTCTAGATTGGGGACATTGATTGCATTCCACGCTGGTGACAGTCCACTCGTTTTACAACACGCTTGAATCAAAATCTTCAATATTATATCAAGTTGGGTCTAAAGAACACATCTAGAACACCACTAGGTAAGAAGTTTATAGTTGATCCTGCCTCACATACACCTTACGTACAAAGCAACGCAAAAACCGCATAATGTTTGAGGCAAATAACATCCAAGCTTACGAAAGATGGCAGGAAGGATAAGCGACGAACCTTTTCATTTTTTTCCAAGACTAAATATGAAGCATAAGTCTAGACAATGTTCGCTGATTTTCTATCCATTTGCTGGGATGTGGAGAACAGAAATCCGTCCTCGATCTATCATGTATTACATACTTACCAGAAATATTTTAAATATTTCTCCAACAGAAGGCGTTGCTAACCGCTAGCTGGACGGATTCACACTTTCGGTGGATCCGGAGCGCGACTTCTGGCGTATGTCCAACTTCCGGTGACTTGCGGAAATGGCCTCAGCTGCGCACGGTTCGCACACAGGTTTGCACTACACGGGTCAGATGATACCACGCATGCGACGACGATGAAGACGGCGGCGACGGACCAGTTAAGATAGAATAGATCAGTGCAAAAAGAATATGTAGATTTGTGTAGACTTGGTTTAGTTTCATGTACACAATTCCACAGCGGTACACAGTGATTACGAATATAACACAGGCACACACAAACGCTCACACATATAAAAATGAAGGGAAAAATAGGAATAAGCACGCGCGCGCGCGAAATGAAACCACTTTTGTTTTTGCACACCCCACAAAAATATGCACTTGTTCGGGGATTGCACTCGCTCGCACACATCCACACACATACACACACACATGCGCTCTATCTCTCTCGCTCTCTTACAACACTCGCTATCTCATTCACATCTGGTGATCGTGTTGTCCCTAATTTAGCCTTTTCGTCTCATTTCGGGAACATTTGGGAGGGCGTGGGAGAAAACAATTAAAAGCATAACTAGAACAAGCCAAGCAAGAGTCA
>JXXA01009430.1:0-10960 GCA_000956255.1 Anopheles punctulatus | reverse complement strand
TTCGCCGCCATCATCGTCGTCGGGATGAGACGTGTAGCCGCTAGGAGCGTGACTTAAGCAAATTACGCTGGAGAAACATTTCAACCTTACGCGGGGTTACATTCGAATGTCAAAGGCCCAAAATGTTGTTTTTTCAGTGGATCAGAATGGTTTCTAAGAGTGTTAGCCTCTATGTCGTGAAATGTTTGACGTAGTTGGTGGACTTGAAATAGATGAGCAATTTTTGTTCCTTAATATTTTGAGAACTAATTTGTTTCCATACTTGAGAAACAACATGTTTGCATGATTGATTGATGTCTTTTATTGTCACCAATTGAAACCAAATAATTTTCGGAACAAAACACTAAGCCATGGCAATTCAAAGTACATTACGTTCTGAATTGAGACTTCTTATACGGAAACATTAGTCCAATATGGGGTTGGTTTCACATAATTTAACTGACTGCCGGCTATTCCGTGAAGTCAAAATGTTTTAGTATTGTGTCTAGGTCCTAAAAGCTAGCTTTGATGGCCTATAGCATCCGAGATCAATGAAGATTTACACATTATATATGTGTTTGCCACTCTCCGGTTTGCATTGTTGTGCACCCAACTGTGACCGACTTTGTACACACATGCGAAGCACACTTTCGTTTCGTAAATAATGCCATCGGTTGGTCACCAAGGTGCTGTGTCAGAAACAAGCGACTTGAGCGAGATGAAGTAATACGGAAATACGATTCCTATGCCCTGGTAAAGTTCTTGGAATGCAATGGTTATGTTCCCCGGTGAGTGTAATATAGTCGTCACAATAATATCGCAAGGAGAAATATCTTAGTCTCCCAAGCACAGGTAGCTATAGCAAAAGATATTTTTGCCATGTGTTAAGCGTAATCCTGTTGTAAATGATTCATTCATTCAAGCTGTCCCTTTGTTGTTTTTTCGTAGAGATTTTGCTCAATTAAGCAAAGTCCATCTTTTGTAAGACAGTGCGTCTTCAATTGATGCGGGGTAAACCGAACTTATAACTTATACTTTGAAATTTTAAGAGTAAACCGAATAACACGTTGATAAATTACATTATTAAATAAGATATTAAAATTTCAGTATGCTTTACCTATGCTGAGCAAAACTGAACTAGGTGGGAAGTCTGCCTTCTTTTTACACTTTAGGCCAGACTTATGAGAGGTCTGTCTTTAGTAGTGTTCAACCAATTTCGTATTGTAATAATCATACGGTACGGGTATATATTGCTCAAGGCCAGTATGAATGATATATTTTGTTCAATGTTTCGATAAGTGCTTATAAGAGATATCCATGTCATTTTCATATTTCAAGTGTTTTTTTCTTATTACACGAATTCTGTTTAGCTTGGCCAAAGATCTACAAATACAAATACAAACACAAGCCAGAGATCTACAAATCATCAATAAGCTCAAAATTGGAAACTGCTCTGCTGCTCAGGAAACGTAGCGAAAAATTAATTACAACAATTATACTCCGATAAAGAACATCTGTTGTTTGGAGCCACCAATGCTGCTGCATAATTATGTTAATAATTTCATTTATCTTGCTTTGGTGTTTTCTTCCAGCGAACAGGAAAACATTGGGCAACTAGTGGAGCCGGCGAGAACGACGATTGTCGAGCAATTGCGCCCCCGCTACCGATTGTTACTTCTTTTCCCCCTTCATGCGTCTTCCCGGCGCGGCAGAACGCTTCCGTTCTAATTCTCTCGGATACCGAAAACTGCTCGCTTTCATTATAAGGAGCACATTGCACGCCCCGGCAAAGACTAATCGAAATGACTTCACCGCCTGGATAAAACAATCTGGCCGATTGTTACTTCTTCCGGTGCAGGGGAAAATGATTCTTAGGTCGAGAAATAATGAAGTGAGAAATAATCAAAATTGAAATATTGGACGGAAGTACGCTACAGGCCAACGCCTTCTCTTTACACGTTCTCTGAACTCATTTGTGCCTTCCCTTAATGCGTCTTTCGATTGGTTCTTTGCTTTTATCCGAGTGATTTTCAATTAAAACTAAGCAACATCTTGCGTGGGCTGCATAGATTGATTGAACAAAAAGTTCATTCAACCTGGCCCATGTATATTGTTCAATTTGTTAGCAAAGTAGCCATACCATGGATCACATTTATCTGATTACATTTATCTGATTTGCTAACATTTTGTTAAACATTTTATATTGAAAGTTTTACTGTTCCATATGCATACAACAGGATTGATGCTTAAATTAAACTTATAATACACTTAAATGATTATATATGTATAAACTATAAACTATTCTTGTGGACTAACTACTGTCGCTACTATACAGCAAACTAATTCACATGTTACGATAATCGGATGTTTCACTTCGTTCAATGAATAATTACGTATAATCAATCACCTAAGAAAAATCTGTTGAAAAACCGATTCATACCACTTGGCAAAGAGCGGCTATGGGTGAGAAGACCACCTGTGGATTCATCAATCAAGAAGTGCCGGGTATTTTTTTTTCCTCGTTTTACTTGCTCTGCGCTACTTTCACTCTAACGGTTTAACGGGAGATGCTGCACACGATCCTTGAACTAGTGAAGCATTTCAAGGTGGTGTTAATGTTTGCTGCCAATCGAGGACATCACAAACGGCACGCTGTTCAAACACTCGATAAACTTGATGAGTCGTACGGGATAGACACTTCTTCAGCTGGGCAGTGTGGTACTTTTGCCAGGTCAGGGAAGTGCTTACGGAGAACATACTTACTCTTCACGTTGAAAGTTATCGGTGTTGGGTTAGCTGAGGTCTTGCTGAGGCAAACAATTGCGAGCTCTTTGTTGAGTTTTTACTGGACACAATTTTTACTTTTGTTTTTATTACGATGCACTCGCCGGCAAAACTTTCCCGTTTTGTTGTGCATTTCAATAGGAATAGCACGACGAACACTTGTATGATGCCAGGAGAACAGCGGTCGTACGTAACAGAACGGTCGCGTGGTCATCAACCAGCTGTCACTGGCACAGTTGGTTACTACTAGCATACCGATGCAAATATGGTTCAATACACTGCCGGCATGCCGCGAAAACAATTGTAATTTATCTCATGAAGCTAGGGTTACATGTTTAGCCGATGGACTGTCTGTTGTAGCGCAAGAATGGACTTTGCTCTTTAAGGTCTGTGTGTAAAGAATAATAGTACAACACATCGCTGCCATCAAAGGGGTGGAAAAAATCGTGAATAATTATCTGTCGCTTTGCGGGATGGATCTGGATTTCCAGCCCGCAGCTCATGGATGAGCTGATGGGTGTCGTACGCAGCAGTGTGGATCATTTATAGATATGCTCGTTGGGGATTTCCAGCCAACGTTGATCACTGGGACATCATTGGACGTCAGGGCACACATCACAAACTAAACGAAACGATACGAAAGTTTGTCGTGCAACACACGCATTGGGTTGCATGTTTACATCGGCTTTAGTGGCTGCTCTTGAACTTGTGACGCAAGTCTAGGTGTTTGTCATTTTCATTAATAATTGTCCGGTTCGTTCAACAGCGTTGATGTGTTGTTACTAGTGTTGAAGTTTGTTAGAAAGATGGAGAAACACTATATATTTACAATGCTTATATATTTTAAGAAATCATTGAGTTGGGTTTTATGATAATTTGATCAACATATATCAAGATATTAATAGAACCAACTGCACTAATAGCATTCATTTATGAATACTATTAGTTAAATAGTATTAAAAAATAGTTAACTTTTAGTTTAAAATAAAGTTAGCATAAACCAAGCATATACAATTTCAAGTCTGTGGTTATGATAATTATTTTTTCCTTACAAACACGTCTTTTTAGTTAGCATGGGTCAAGGACAATAGAAAACGTCACTTGCCAAGCGTTCACCATCATAGGCTTGTGAGTGTTTGAGTTGACCAACATCCATACTGAAACTTCCTATTTATCTACCACGCTCACATTACCCATGTATCCCAACGGAGAATCGTGACGTGCGAATGTTCTTGAAATGACTGTGACGATGCACCAGCGTACTACTTGTTAGCAACCGCGACATCACGAACTGGTGGCTGACCAAACCGTAGTTCGCTCACCAATAAAGATCGTTATCTTCCTCTGTTTGCTAGCGCATCCGTGCACACGGTTCACTTCTCCAGTACGGAAGCTTCGTGTAGCGTATGGGAAGGACAATATATGGTCAACAAACTCAAAAACTCAAGAGCCTTTCATTTATAATGAGGCTGATTGGGGATGAGCTGGAATTTATTACTTTAACCCGCTCTGCGAATCTAGCCTCTGGAGATTGCAATATTCTTGTGACTCAGACCGATGCTTCTTTGTTAGCATCCTATTCATAGATTCGATGTGGTGATGTGGATGTCATCATCACCTTACTATATCCGTACGAATTGCAATTCTCAAACTGCAGGATTCATCACTCAGAACTATGTTCTACTCATATTCAATTTACAAATGATAATTACAAGCTGCGTCCATATGTAATTTTGGGCCTGTTTTGAATAAACTATTGAAATATTATTGATAAAATCAACATTTTTTTTAACCTTTTTGGTAAAAATGTCACACATTAAAACAATTTTCATATATTTTTTTAAAGCTCCAAAAGTGCAACGGCATATTGTTTTGAAAAGGATTTAACATTTTGAATAACTACTGCACAATAGCAATGCCAATTATGTTCTTTTTATATTTACCAATTTCAAAACATAGCCTGTTTGCCCATGTATTCAATATGAACACATCTAGCAATATGAACCACATACATAGCATGTTTTTTTCATTCGTAGTTTAGATTCCCAAATAATCAAGATTACATATTGTTACTTCCGCCTATCTAATGCAAAACCTCGAAGCGCAAACCACGGGAAAGTAGTTTTGTAAGTTATTGTCCCTAGCCTCTATTCCAGCAGTATGGACCATCCATGGAGTATAGAGGGATTGTTTTTGTTGTTGTTTGTTAATGAGCACGGATGATAAGGGATCGTCAAAACTTTTCTCATTTTCATTTGGCCTGCGCGTTGCGTGAGAACAAATACTACCGTAGCAGCACGGAAGCATCCATAATGAAAACTGCCTTCTCGGAGACCCTGGGGCACTTCCGTTTTCCGATTAGCCATATGCTGAGAATTTATTTGCGAAGGTTTATTTTATGAAATATCCTGAATACTCTACAGCTGGTCAATGTTTAGCCCAAACAGTACACTCTGTTGGAGGACGGGTTACAAAGTGAAATTTTGAACATTCTTGGTCTTCCGGCCTTCTATGGTAAAAAATTATCACTCAAGTTTTCTTACGCATACAAGCCAAACGAAGGCAAAGGAAGTCAATGGTCGCATCCCCTTTCAGTTTCACATGAAACTAATTTTCAACATACTAAATTCCTATCTCTTTTCTCATTCCCTTTCTTTTTTTAGTAAATTATTCACAGTTTCAACCATCACATATGCAATACTCACTTTTTTAAACATCCCATTCCACAAAACCGGTCAAAGCTCTTAGCGGAGTATGCTACAAAGTTTATGCAATCGTTTTCATTCAGCTCTGAACTCGTAACCACGGTAATATGGGCTTGAGGTACCCCAAATTTAGATAGGCTAAAGCGCAGTTCTCGAGAACGCCAACGACCTCACGGAAACCGGTTGATGCGGGAATCGCTTATCCCCGAAGGCTTGCTCGTCCTGCAACGGTGGCTTTGTCAGTTCGTGTTTCCTCCAGTTATTGGATACGGTTGACCAGCCAGATCAAACTTATCTTTAAAGTGATGGAGGCAGTCACGCATGAGCCGGTCCACCACCGTGTCTGATAAGCGTTTCGTATTTCCACAGCCCATTTGCAGACTCCATGAAGTGTGTGATCAATGACATTGTATGGATGACGTTCACGGGGACTTGTTTGTAAACGGGTGGTGCTATATATATGGTTAACTGCCGCGCCTTCGGTAACTACTGTAAGAACCTGGTTCAGACGCTTCTGTATGGTCGACGTACCGAAAGGTGTGTGTTTTCGGCAAGTTTGCGTCCGGCATGGAGTTTGAAGGAGTCGGTTCAATGTGGCGGTAATTTACGACCTATCGCGGGCGCCCTGAAATCCTTCCCCACCCACCATGCTCAATCTGCTCGTAGAAATGACCTACTGGAACGATAGCGATTTGTTCGATTGGTTGACCTTTTTAAGCTGTTATACGAGCAACTCTTGTCTCTGTCGTGCCAATGTTAGGTTGTGGCTATCCCTTTAGCCAGTGATTGTGTACGCACCACAGACGAAATCGGCTAGCGGTTAGTGTGGGAACCGGTTCCCGGTGTTTGGCACGGGAAAGCTCTCATAAAAATATGATTTATGCTAGTCCGCTACGGTGCTTGAGTACTATGGAAATAGAACCTGGGACTATCAAACGATAGCGCGTGGGATAAAGTTGCAAGTGAATCCATGTGTCACGGTATGGAGCAATTCGGTGCTTTGCCCTCCTCGGCGTTTTTTTTTATTTTGTTTCTATCAAATTTCTATCTTTTATTCTGAGCCATCGTGCAAAATAGCTTGTAGGTGTTGGTCTATGTGCAATCTGGATTCTTTCAATTAAAACTTTCGTAATGTGGGACAAACTTTTGTAACGGGGAACTTAAATCATATTTTTTATATGATTTAATTTATCAAGCTTACAATACACACGCGCACAAGTAATACCCCCACATTTTTTGAGTTTCCTTTTCATTTTAAAGTTATATTTTTTATTTTTGTCAGATGTTCTTGTATACAATTATTGTGAGTTTTGAGTGAATAATAAGTCGTTAATTGGTAGTTTGACATTGTTTATCAACAAGCAGCTGATGTGAGTTCAACTGATTGACGTCCAGCACACTGATGACGTACAAACAATGATTTTCACTCTGTTTTTGTTTTCATTGGATTGATTGATTGTGTTTGCATCGTTTCTTTCATTCGGTAGAATGAAATTCGTTTTCACTAGCGCCGGCATTCTGGACATGTTTTTGTTTGATGAATTATTATTATTTAAATTAGTGCATTAAGGAAATTATTCAAAATTGATGATTGCTGATCATCAAGCGTGTTTCATTTTCTTCTTATAAGACTAAATTGATTTTTTCATACTGCTCCACTCCCACAAAAATATGATTTTATATGTCAAACAAGTTTCCACAATCATTACATTATTTATTACATATACAAATTAAAAGTTAAATGGAAAAAGCTAGATATATGTGTACACCTATGTGTATCACTGATGTCATATGATTTTCGTTTGTGCATTCCAACATATTTACAATCATTGAAAAGTTAGCTTATGCAAGGTTGAGTGGCCGGTAAAGAAAATTATCGATGATAATTGTTGTCTGTTCATGATTATCTTCTTTGATCGTTGGATTCGAGATTTACCAGGAGTAAGAGTAAAGGCACTAGTCCGGTTATCCAAGTTTAGCAATTTTATTCTGATGGTTTTTTAAAGATCACGTTTCGGTCGAGAGTTAAAGCATGAACACTCCCTAGAACCGCAGAATAGTGCCGCCAAACGAAGGCTGCGTAATGGACGGACAACCTTCAAATCTTGCCGGTGATCATCCAAGCCTTGGACTGGTCGTAAAAATGACGATGAATCGTTGGTAGCCACATGAACTGAGCACAATTATTGTGTCCTTCTCCGCACGCCAATGGTGCACGCATAGCTTCACTTAACACATCAAACCATCGTGATGCTGTTGCGCGTGATCAGTGGAATGAGCAGCTGGAACCTGGGGAGACATTCGCTCACGCAGCACAACCTGTTCGGTCATTCCCGTAGGCTTGCATCTTCCATCCAATGATGTTGGGATTAGTTTGCTCACTTGATAGGGTATTGATTTTATTTCGAAACACATGATGTGAGTGTTTTCAGACAACATATTCGTCGCCAGTTGTCATTAAATCCAACTGAGTTCAATAAACGCAATGAAACTATGTATAGAATCTGGTATTTCCTTGTCGCATCGCCTGTTGGCAGTGGGAATGGCATTCTTTCCATGTGGTAGCAATAGATAATACGAGAGGACAGGATTTAGTACGGGAATCATTCCATTTTTAGAGACTTCCTTGGGAAAAGTCGATTGGGATGTAAAGATAGCGCTCACCTTTTTCTTTAAATAAATTTCATATTACTTGTTTGGGATGCATTTTTCTGTAGTTTTGGTTTTGTGAAAATTATTTGTTTTACATTTAAAACAAAGTGAATTTGCAACATCCCCTCGGAACTTTTCATGAGAAATCATTTATCGTATAACTTATTGAAAAATTATGTTTTCAACTGCAAACAGTGCACGTTTAAAATAGAATTCAGGAATTACCTCTAGGGAATTGCCGATGTTTTCCTTTCTCTTATTTATTCAACCTAACCCTACGCCAGTATTTCTGTTCGAGTACCGCTTGTGACGTATTCCATTTTTGTGATGAACCAGCACCGTTATGGAATGCTGCTTCCTTTTCATCTGGGTTACGCTTGGTTCTAATGAGCATTGTCTCCAACCGAGTGGATCGACTTCTTTCGTATGCCCGCAAAAGGTTCACTACCATAACCGTCTTTTACAGGCATGTTTTTTTTTGATACCCTCTGAGTCTGAGTAAGAACTTGTTCTACTCGCCACTCTTGTTTGCTATCTGCTCTACTTGACTCGCGAGGTTACCTTTTTTCCGACCAAGGGCATTGGGATGATACGGACCGGTTTAAAACGGACGGCACGGTAAGTGTCTGGGTTCTACATCTCAGCAGTTCTTCGAAGAATTTGTGTCCTCTTCTTTGGCTAACCGTCTGCAGAAAAAAAGATTGAAAATCTCAGCTGTTTCATGGGCAAACCACGCACTTCAGTTGCATCATTAAATTCCTTTCTCTCTCGACGAGATATGGGAACCTGCGTCAACCGTTAGCCAACTATATCCAGCTAGAGGTTTTTGCTACTTCTCCTAGTGTAAGGATCAAAGTTTCTTCACTCGGAAAGATAGCTGCTTATTGGGTATTCAATTGGAGAGTATTATTGCATTTAATATGATTTAACGTTTTCCTGTGGAAAGAGCTCCCCCAATGGGTCATGACCAGCGTAATTATGCGCGTTTGGTTGACATTGTTTTTCAGTAAGTTGAGCGTTAACCATTTTTATTGTTTATCTGTGTATCCTCGTTCATCACATTTTTACATGATCTTTCGGACGTTAGGTTTGGGCCGGATCGCGTTCCTTTAATGGAATGATGTGTGCATGTTTCTCCTTTCATGTTTTGATAACCCGAGGGCCACCAATTCATCGCAAATAATTGACCCTCAGATTTCGTTTGGCGTGTGTTAGTGTTAGCTTTGGCGCAACGCGTTTCAAGCAGAAAGACCGGTTTAAATCGCACGATTTTCGGCAGAGTAAATGCAGTCTAATTGTTGTCGTTCCCTCTTTGAACGACACTCGCTGTTACTTTACGGCGCTGTATTTATTGGCCTTTCTCGTATCTCGTTTGCCTGAACTTTTATGGCATATCTGTACCATGAATTTCGTGGTTATGTGTCGGAATAATGCTCTTTTTGATTTATCCGATTGTTATTGTAAACGCTGTGTTACGGCAGAACGATTAAATAAAAACACAAACATAAGTAAAACAAGACACACATCTCGCCTCGTTAACGATGGCGAAATGACGATGCGGTTCTCGTGAATGTTTCATCCTAAAAGGTTCCCGCTACACAATCCTTTCCATCTACATGTCTACAGTTTGATAATGTTAGGATTTTAGATGAAGAAATAACTAGAGTGGTAGCTTATTGTGCAAGTGGGACAGATGCAAATTTATTTTACGATTCCCTGTGGCGTTAAATAAAAATTGAAAATGAAATAGGATACACATTCAACTCATAACTCCTCCAGCTAAGCCTCCCCAGAGAACCTGGAGAGCTACAAAAGCAGATTCGTGTCGCATCACACGCAGTGTCGTTAGTGATGATAATAAAAACTCCGTATTTTCATGCTGCAAGCATGGAAGAAGCGCTGATAGGGGCTTTAGCATATTGTTGAAAAGATTACAGTGACAGCCTTTGAAGTGAACTGATTCAACAATTCCTAAATGCGAGTTGCACAAATGAAAATAAACATATCTTAGTTAGTTCATATTATACCTACTGATGTATCGTTTTCTGAAGCGTTCACTTCACGCAGCCATGCTAAATTTGAAGTTAGTGGATATTTACGGCATATGTAATATTAGATTTCGTTGTCACAAAGTGGAAGCCTCACTCGTTCAAAAATCACTCGTTTTAAACAATATAAATGGTAAATCTACTGGAAAATATGCACTGGTAAAAAATGTGACACGTAATGCAGGACAAGATCTTTGTGCTTTTGTCTGATAATCAATGATGGTAAAATTAACTTTCTAATCAGCAACCTGTCGGCACAACGTCGGCAAGATGCTGAAGCATCGTCTCTTTTTGCTTGCAGCAGCAAAGTGTTTTAATAACGTCGTGTTATCATCATCTTGTTTGCAACATAAAAATTGAGCTACATATTGGCTGTCAAAATACGTGCACAGTGCTGATATCCGAACCATAGCAACAATGAAACAGATAGTATGGGAAACGAAAGCAAATATAAAATTTCAAAAGTGGTTAATAAGAGTTCCAAATTACAGTTTTTATTTATTTATTTATTTTTTAGCCTATTGCGGGCAGGCAATAGGCTTTATCCCTGGAAAAAGTCCAAGAGAGTTTCTAAAACATGCTTTATGTACAATTTACATCAAGATGAAGAAAATTTATTGCCAGAATTGAATGATGATTGATTTTTGGTAAAAATGTAGTTTATAAATGTATAAAAATGATACTATCATTAAATTTAATTTTTTTTTTTGAATTTCCTTTTTCAATTACTGGGTTTTTAAAATGTAAAATTATTCATAAATTGAGGATACTGTAAAAAGCTTAAATACTTAC
>JXXA01009429.1:0-18320 GCA_000956255.1 Anopheles punctulatus | reverse complement strand
CCGCTGCCGCGCTTAAACCGTGTGCGGCTAATCCGGCCTGTGGGTGATGGTGCGCATGATGGGCCGCCAACGAATGCCCCGGATGATGGAACGGGTGCACTTGCATATGCTCGTGGAAAGTTTCTTTCTCCGGCATTGTGGTTCAGTACTGCTCTGCATGCAGTACTTTCCTCCGATTTCAACACAATTAAATCACACTAATATTTCCAGATACACTTTTCGGAGACATTGACACAATCAACATTCTATCACTTGGACAACGCTTTTTTTTTCTTTTTCCACTGTGATACTGTTGCCTCCATGTAGGATCGCTAATATCGACCGTTTGTTAAACCACGCTCAAACTGCACGGCAGCCAATCTATTATTCACTAGCAACACACTCACTCCTACAATATGAGGTTCGACATTTTCTCGTACACGCACATGAAACAATAATTTAGATGCACCGCCTACTGTGGCACATTCCTGTAGCTCGCTTTACCGACACGTACACCCTTGAGCATCGTGCTGTAAATTTACCGAATACGCTGCTCACTCATTCGAATGACCGAAATTTTCTCCTTCCAAATACGATCGAAGTGTTGGGATTTGTCGCAAAATGTGGTTGTCGTCACGTGTACATCGCACTTGTCACGCAGCCGAAAGCCGTCGGCAAAATGGCGTCACTGGTAAACACTGTACGTACTGATGTACCTTAAATAATTGAAACCTCACTCTAGGATGCGTTCAAAGTACGACTACACGAGCTCCATTTCGTACAATACTGCTTTACTCTAGAGCAGTGATGATCAGGATTAGCACCGAGTTGCCAGATAGTGACGTCTGACACCCAATAACAATCGACGGATCCCGCGATCTCCGAGTTGGACCAGAATCGATTATCAGTAACACGATAGAGAGCACTTCACACACCGTCGCACTATCTATGGCTATGGCACGGCCAGGACAATTAATTGTGTTGAACAATGCAAGATTGACGCGATCGATCAGTCGCTGTACGACGAGCGTATGTTCGGACGCTCGCGGGATCGTGCTTGTGCTCGCACTGTGTTTCGGCTCGGTTCGGCTCAAACTGGCAATGTGCCGAGTCGGCATGGAGGCGGCAGGCGTGCATCAGCATTCCGATACAATCTTGGGTGTGTGCGGGTGGGTGCGAAATGGAGGAAAGAGAGTTCAAAACACTGCTGGAGAGCGTTTTCGCTGCGGGTGCCGCTGGCTTTTCGGTAATGAAGTGATCATGTAGGGCAGGGATGAGCAACTTGACGCCCACTGACTCCTGCTCATATAGTGTTTTTTGTATTACATCAAATTTGAGCACTGCTAAGACACGCTGGAAAATACGGCCAGGACGTCTTTAATAATAATAACAAAATCGGTCAAAAAACCCGAACGTGCGTGCACAAAACATAAACTTGCCTTAAACTTGCCTACGTACTCATGTCCATTAGAAATGTACCAGGCTATGTACCAGGTTGCTAAGCCCTGCCCCGACCGGTTTGGTCTGCTTCTCAAAACGTTTCTCTGTGGGTGTTAGTGGGAGCAGCATCCTATATTTGCCGCTGTGTGAGTGCTTATTGAATCGTCCTATACGAGAACATGATGAAAGCGGTATGATCACTGTGAATGGTGGAAAGAAACAGAGAAAGAGAGAGAGAGAGAGAGGGATAAACAGACAGAGAGAGAGAGAGAGAGAGATTGGGCCTAGGTAAGAAGAAGATAAGCAGAGAAGAGAGCACATGGCGCAGTTCACACGACAAAATTATCACGATCACGGCCACGGAAACCTTCGGTCTACATACGAAGTCGCAGTTCTATCCTCACAAAAAGAGTAAACGAGTAGGCATGTGCACTCGGAATCGTTGCCGCTTGCTCAGTATTTGAATTCTTGGGTGCACTGAGCTTCGTTTCGGGCTTCGTGCCGTGGACGTGACGCCTCAAACTGCGGAGCCTCATCCACCAAAAACGAACCGAAGATCAACCGAAGGTTTCCGTGGCCGAGAGCGTGATAATTTTGTCGTGTGAACTGCCCCATACTCTCTCGCATGAGAGCACGTTGATCGAGAGATCGTACGAAAAAGTAGCACTGAATGCTGGAGGGTGGTGTCGGAAGCGGCGACAGGAGACAACGAAAACAACATGGAATACGAAAGACGCTACCAAAGCGGAACCACCGATAATCGTCTGGCAGAAGAAATGGTTCTCCAAGAAGAAATGAAGTCCTCAAACGTTGGCTGCTGCTGCTGCTGCCGTTGATGATGTTGTTGCTACCTTTGCTGAAAACGACGACGACGACGTCGACGACGAGGACGATGATGATGACGATGACGATGACGATGATGATCGTGATCAAGCTGTTTGTTTGCGAGATGCAGCGATGTCTTTTTATGAAGTCGCGTATGTAGCGTATTTTCACCTCGTTTTGCGTGCCCAACATGTCATACCAACTCACACCAACACAAACCGGTCGCTGTATTTCGAGGCATTTTGACCTTACATCCATCTCCTTTTCTTTTCGGCTATTTTTGGCCGGGGGTTTTTCGCCTATTCTCGTATCGCTGTAACCATGACAACCACCAAATACACGGCACCAGCCAGCGTACAGGTAAGCGTTCCGTACCTGCATCCGTTCCGGATTATCTAGGTTGCAGCAGGTTCCGCCAATGGGTTTCCACCAACACCAGGACAGTAAAGAGCTTCACATTTGACACGGCCAATGCTTTTTAAAAGAAACTTTGCTGCACTGTGGCATGATGATTACATTATCATTTTGACCTAGGTAGGAATGAGTATTCTTTTTGTTTGTTTTCATTGCCTAGCATGATCGATCAATTTTGCTTCCTGCGGAGGGATCAAGCTCTGCATCGCCTACCGTCTCTGTTCGGGCCGGTTCGGCATGCATAAGTACAAGATAAGAAGCCATGCGTCTCCATTGTTCTGTGAAAATCGATCAACAAACACTTTTATTAAAGCCTATGTAAGACTGAATTAATAAATTATCAATTGATACATCCAGTTCATTCGATGAAATTGTTACTTTCATTGGGCTGCGATCGATCCAACACATCGATTTGAGAGTAATGCAGCTATATAGTAAAGTCAGAAAACAAAATGTAGCGATACAGAAGACAAAGCATCCACTATCACCAGCGCCAAAGCCATCATAAACTGGCGAGGTGCGCAATCCCATGTAGAGATACCGCCAGTAAATGCCTGTTCCGTCCGGCACACCTGTTAACTTCACGGGCTATTGGTCACTGAGCGCTATCGGTTGTGCTTTGGTCGTCTCCATACGTCGGACGTAGAGAAGGTAACAGGAGGGAGGAAGAACAAAAAGTCCTCCGCACAGCATGCGTACGGATGCACACTGCCCTCCTGCCTGCTTCGAACCTCCGACGAGATGGGTTATAAATTTGCCGAGCTTGGAACCCTCGCCGTAGGCGGTGCTCGCTAGCAACTCGGTAAAAGTCGAGGTCAAGGCAAAGGAGGCTTCGGCTAAAAACACCCGAAAACGCGAGGGAAATAAAAATCCATACGATTGCATGGCACCGGTCTCTCAGTCATGCTGCGTACGAGGATTTAGGAAATCTTGTCGACAACATCCACCGAGGGTTGGTTTGCGATCGTATTTCGCAAACCGTTGTGTCCGGCAAAGTGTTATCGTCCCAGAACCTATGGTTGAAACTCGATAATAGGGATGCTGAACAGCTTTCCAGTTTACAACTTAATTCAGGCTCAGGTATGGGAGAGGGATGCGGCATACCTCATATGTGTTTTTGCTATCATTCCAATCCGCGCTCGAAGATGTTTTTTTTTCCTGCGCTGTGATCGTGTGGCACGTTTTTATGATGGTTCAATCTGGTAGCAGCGCGATTGCGGGCGCATACATAGACACTGAAGGTTTGGATAAAAAAACGAAAAAAAAGAAAAAAAACAATCACAGTCTAGCGAAACTGTCAAATGATCTTTCTCTTTCGATTTTTTTTTCTTCTGTTTCATTTACCACAAGAGCCCATCCCCTTGGAGACGCGAGATGGTTGATTTGGTCGTTAGTTCGTTAGTTCGTTTATTCTTTCGTCGTGGCTCCCCGAGGCCGAATTGGAAGAATAAAATCCCAGAGTGATGTCCGCTGTGGAGGAATATAAACAAGATAATCAAAGAATGTTTCGTTCCACAAGACGCAAGACGTGGGGCACTTCCCGGGAGAAAGAGATCACGGAACGAAACAGAACGGAGAAAAAACTGAGAAATCATTGAGTATCATCGTGCTCAGCACGGTGTGCAAGCTGAGGAGTTCGGCTCAACGCCAATAAACGCGTTTCATTAGCCCGCCGAGGGGGTGAGAAAATTAAGAGGTATCTCTTTAATGATTCCTCCGTCTCGCTTTGGCCGGCCTGTTTGCTTTGTTTGCCGTTTGCTAGCTTCCCGTGGCCGTAATATTTACTTGCCGTGGGTTTTGAGGTTCTCGGGCAGGCTCCACAAGCAAAAAAAAAAAAACATAAAAACACTGCCCGAACCTGCACGCGTCTCTGGTCCATATATGTGTGCGCCCTTCTTACTGTCTCGTTCCCTCTTGATGTCATTATTCTTTGCTCAATGCGAGTCGATCTTTGAAGCTGCGGAACTGATCGGACATCAGCATCGGAAGCAAACAGGCCTACAGTGTTAACGCTGCCTATGCTACACACAACGAGAAAATTATCCTTTACCGTGTGCTTCGTGTTCATTTTAATCACTTATTTAATTTCTCGTTTTGAGTCTCCCGTTCTTGGCTCTTTGTTTTTCGCGTCTCGCGTTTCTGTTTCTAATTTAAGCCATACGTTCAAGCGGCAAGTTCTTGCTTTGGTAGTCAGTTACCTTTTGCTGACTGGCTTTGGGGTTTGGGCGTCTTGCGAAAATATTAACTTCGGACGTACAAACTCAAGCTCAAAATGATCATCAGTGTGATTGGTACGAAGGAAATTAAGGGTTTCATTTTCGTTCCCATTGTGCTACTGAGTTTATCCAGTTTTATGGACACGCATACCTCTATTTACTAGCTCTAGTGGAACTAACCCACCGGAAAGGTATTGAATCTTCGGTTAGATTTCTGCTTCAAATTTTCAATGCAGCTCAGCATTTGATCGCATTATCTTTAAACACTATGTTTGCTTAAAAAAACAGCAAGTGAATAGTTTTTAAACAAATACACAGCATCAAACAAAATGTAGTCTTCGCATCTGCACGACACTTGCATGCGTTTCCGTATTTGAGATCAAACCCTCAAAACCATTGCCACCATCTGCATGCAATTCTAATGCTACAGATATGTTATTGTGTTTCTATGGTGCAATTTCGTGCACGTGTCAGATGGGTGAAATGCTTTTATTTTCGTCGTATTATCATTCCCGTACAGGAAATCAAACAAGTTGAGAAAACACGGAAAACCAACAGATTCCACAGATGATTCGTAAGCTATTTTCGTTCACAGGCAGCTCACATGTCTACAAAGCGAGTATCTTCGAATAACAACCATGCAGTAGTTGCTTCTGCAAGATCAAACAGAATTTAATCAACTTTGTTTCTTCGTATCATGCTTTTGTTCTAGCAGCAAGTACGATCGACCAGAGAGGAGCCAGTGACTTGTTTTTGAGCGCACAGATGTTGTATTTTTCACTACCATTTGATCCGAGCCCGGGCGGGTATAAATAATACAAATAATGGTAAAATCAAAAGTCACTCACCGGAAGCAAGACAGCGGTTAACAGGAACGGCCGTTTGGATGGTAGACGTTGAATTTGTAAATATTGACTGATATTGAATATCGGGATCAGCTTTGTGTCCTACTGAGCGCTTGATATCCGCCTGTAATTTGACGCAATTTTATACAATGAATAAAAACATCTACAGATGACTCATAACAATCACGATCACGTCGTGGCCATTTCCAAGTATTCATTTTCCACACAGAAAATATCATAAGCAAAACAATTTTAGAACTCATATACGTGGTGCGTTGCAACCTCAGACCATTTCGGACGGGTTGAACGAAGGTTTTTAATTGTTCCCTTGGCAACCAAACAGTGTACTTTGAATGCTACCTATAGCATACCGGAAAATGTAAACAGTAAATAAATACAACTTGATATCTAAACATCCAACAAATTCAATCCGGCAAACGATACAATCGATAAGTTTGGCGTTCACGTTACAGTGTATTATTGTGGCTACATAAAATGTAAAGAATTTAACGATTATGATTGATTATGGATGTTGTTTGCATGAAGCGGATTTAAATTTCGTTCGAAACACGATCGCTGTAAACATGGCGAAATCTTCGAATATCATTGAGTGTCGTAACGACCGAAATCAAACTGTAGCTTTGTTCATATCCATCCTTTTTTGACTAAACAAGCCAACATCTTCTGATGTACTGACATTTTCAAGCGTGTTTTGATTTCGTCAAAGTCTTATTAAGCTTGTCGTGATCATACATTTTACTTAGTTTTCTACCCTGTTTGGTAGCGTAGATTCAATGTCAAACGCATTAACCGGAAAATTTGAAATTATACATTTTATGTTCAAATCTGTTTGTCTTGGGAAACAAACCAGACCGTACGTCCGATCCAACATGATCTGAGATTCTCCACGTTCGCTACTAAGCCTTCGATCGGTCTGATTGATTGAAGATTGCAGATTGCATTCATCCTTCGATGGCTCATCCTTTTCCATTTGAGGTGGAGCACGCCAAAACAAAGCCCAAGCTAAAAGAAAAAAAAAATTACTGCGCGATCGTTCCTGCGTGAACCGATTCTCCTTTCTCACTGCGCCCCATTTCGACGAGAATCCCCCTTACCCGTAGTTAGTTGGATCGCGCGGAAATATAAATAACTAAATTAAGCCATTATCTTCGTTTTACTCCTCATCAGAAAATTGACGATTGTGGCAGCCTTTCGTCGGTCAGTCGGTGGGGTCTCTACATAATACGTGCTTTTTGGATGCGCCGCTGGAAAATACAGGTTAAAGTGAAGGTTCTACGCGAAAAGAAACGGAGCGAACCTGTGCACATGCGACGCGAGCGGTTTTATGGATGAGTTTCGTACCCTGCGGGGAAAAGCATGGCATGGTAAAGCTTTTGTCAGTGCTTGGCTAACCTTACATGGTATACACGAAGCAGAGCTGGGAAACCGATCGATTCTCAACAACTTCCTTTTACATTCCCCAACAGCCAGCGGGCTAGCCTCGTAATGAGGTGGTGTGGTCTACCTGAGCGTGCAGAGCGTGTTTTATATACCGCAGTCATAATAATATCGCGGTGCCTTAGATTTCGCCTGCCTGCGTGACTTTTATCAACGTTTTCACTTGTTTATTTTAGGGTTCTCATTTATTTGCCCGCTGCCAACAACGGTGGGTTAACTCGTTCCGTAGTGCCCGATTGCGCTCGTGTGGCATCCTTTCGGTCCATGCCCAAGTAAGCGTTTTCGGGCGAATTTGATTGGATAAAGAAGCCGCGGTCATGATTGCACGTTCCCAAGGGATCCCCCCGGACGGTGCCTACGGAACGAAGAGGTAGGATAAAACAGGTGATACGGAAGATGCTGAACTTTTCAGACCTTATGCCAACTCCATGGAGCCTCCGACAAGGAACACGAGTGAGAAATTATTTGGGCACGAAATATTGCCCCAAGCAAGCGGCTATTATGGAGGAATGAAATATTGTTCGCTAAAATCCTTAACCTTTGTGAGATTGTTGCTGGCGTTAGTGGTTGGCAGCTGCAGCTAGTTGCAGCCGAGGTTTTCGGAGGAATGCAATAAGTATGAAATCGTGATGATGCGTTTGGTGTGCAGCGCGTGTACAATAATCATTCTCACAATGTGTATTTTCATAAAATCATACACACACACACAGAAGCGGTAGAAGAGACGTAGAGATTGTTTAAAAAATGGATGACTTCGCCCACTCCTTGTTTTTATCCAGAACAAGCGTACAGTGAATGAATGTAGTATGTGTAAAATAGAAAACGCATCATATAAACTACACCTTCAAATTGAAAACAACCAAATCTCTCAAAATTCACAGCGTTTTTGAGAAATTACAATTTTACATTTTTTAATAATACGGACATCTCGTTCTTTCAAATGACTCTTTGATTGTTTCAGTTTATAATGTATTTTTTATGCTTGAGCATGGAATTAAAAATCTTCTTGATTTATATATGCAGTGGCTCTCTTTTGGTTTCATTATCTTTAATTTATATGTTAAAAATCATGTACATACCAAAACGTATACTAGTATACAAAACTACCAGTCTTGTTTCGCATAAGTTATGTGGCATACAACTTTTTATGTCTAACATTCAAATATATAGTTAAATAGCTGCCACATCGATGAGAAAATAGCAATTTCTCTATTTGTTAATCAAACTCGTGTAGGTTTCCTACTATTTACCTACTTGATAGTTTCAATAATTAACCGATTTGGTGTCAGACCAGATATTATATTTTTATGCTCATTTTGCTGAAGCTCATCAATAACTCATTCCAATGGATGAGCCTGCTTATGTAAATTAGCGAACCACATTTATTATTTTAATTTTCTTTCATGCATGTTCGGGTTGTTAAGTGACTGCAAAGTGTACCATGCTTCTTATAAGCAGGAATAAGAACTAAAATACTCTATTCTACTCCTGTCCTGTCTTTGGTACGTATCTTCTCTTCTCTTCTTCCGAATTTGTTGTAGATCCAGTCTGGGTGTTTGAAATACCATTCCCTACGCGACACTTAGACGGCACTGCTCATGGATAGTGGCATTGCCACACACGCTTTTATTAACATTCGCGGTAAAACTGGTTTTCCGTTCGAGAAACAACACTATGCAAAGATCCCGAATCGCATGAGCATGAACTTGTTGTCTTTCCTTGAGTATTCATGGATGTGGCAGGAACGACCGGACGACAGCAAGCCCGTTGATCGAACAAGCACTCGCAATAACACCGTTCTTCCATATGGTGGTAATCGAAGACGATCACACCGTAAGTGACCAGTGCTCCTTTCCGAGGCGCATCCACACATACTTGACAAACACCAGCGCAATGGGACAGTGGCATGGACACCGTTTCCAGTTATGAGCTAATTAAGCCATCATCTACATGATTATAAGACACTATTTCTTCTTTCTGCATGAGGTAGCCAGTGGGAACCAATTTACATTGCATCCATACTATGTGTAGTAAAATGCGCAAAACATCTTAACGCAAGATCTCCGAGAAAATATCAACTTGAAATTTCAGAAATCAGAAAATTTCAAACACATACTGTATTAAAATTATGCGTAAAGGTTTAAATGCTATTCTTAAAAGCAGACAATAAAAGGAGTAGAAAAAAACACTTCCGTTTGTAACACTTTTTTCTGGCCCATGCTCATATTACATGGCAATTTGTATCGTTGTCTTTTGAAGCGCACTTCATGCGTGAAAAGTGACACTGTTTGTAATGCACCACAACGTAACCGCAAGAAGAAAACGAGATAATATGATGAAATAACAGTACACCGATCCCTGTGCGCTCAGATAATGTGATAATTGCATGTGTCGCAATCGGTGCTGATCCGCGCCCAACCAGACCACCTTTCCATGCAAACGCGCCCGCTCTGTCAGATCATGTAAAAATGGAAAGAAATTAATTAAGAGAAATGAAGCGCAGTGATATCACCGCATAGGGTTCCATGGCAAACCAAAAAGATGTGCCGGTAATTTATGGCACACAATCATCAAAGCGCTAGCCAGTTACGCGATCGTCGTCAGCAGGAAACACTGCAGCGCACTGCAGATGATAACCCTTTGAACCGCGCTCCCAGCTGCTTTAGATCAGCCGTAGAAACAATTGTAGAAACACAGTCATCCGGCTATTCGTTCATTGATTGC
Organism: Anopheles punctulatus; assembly: GCA_000956255.1. NCBI lineage: Eukaryota > Metazoa > Arthropoda > Insecta > Diptera > Culicidae > Anopheles > Anopheles punctulatus. Next base: position 8,419 of record JXXA01009429.1, on the reverse strand, counting down.
ATTATACTGCTTTCTTATCGACGTTCGAAACTTATGTGTACACGCGCTCTTACAATAAAAATTTTGTTTTCCAAACAAAAGACTACAAAAAAACTCTCACAAAAGAATGTATAGTTTTGTCCCAAAATTGGTACATGGTTTACTCTGAATGCTCGATTTCATAAGTAAAACATTTTTTAACTTCTTTAACTTGAATGAAAGTTCAGTTGTGCTGACAAATATAATGCTCACCAGTAAAACGAACAGATTTTTCAAGCGTTTTCGAGCGCTCCCAGAACGTCATTTGTTCGGCAGCTTCGGCGATGAAAATGCTCAAAGTCGGCATCAAAGCATAAGAATCTTTCGATGTGTTTGTGTTTCTTCTACGCGGTGATCCGGTCGGAATGAGAATGTAGAAGGAATGAACTATCATCACTAATAACGTCTAATTATCCTCGATTTGATTGAGTCATCAGTGATCAGGCGTTAGGCACCGACCAAAGAGGGCATCAACGCCAGGTAATAACAATGCGGAAGATCAGTCCCGAGTTGAAAAATAACCCAGAATCGGCCCGGACGCTGGGACATGTCTGGCTAAGCCACCGACGGAAACAAGAGAATGCCGCAACATGCCTTTGAACTCTATCGGCACCAGCCTTACCAGTGGCGCCTACAAAACTGACAACCTCGGGTCAGTCAGGTGCAGAGTCCGTGATGAACGGCTGGATGATCGCTCTCTCATAGTGCGTATACGGTAGGAAATGAGACCACCGTTCTTGGATGATGAGCTCACCGATTGAATCGAATACGCAACCAATAATTTGCGCATTGAAATCAAAGCAAATCCACGTTCTAACGATTTCAACGCCTTGCATGTAGTTTCTTTTCCTCTGTTTTCATCAACCACTTACTACAAAAGTAGCGGATACGAATGCTGTAACGTGTTTTGAACTGTCGCTAAAAGTCGAACGAATGTTTCTTCAACAACAAATTACGAAGTCGTGGTTGTCCTGATGTGTAAACTGTAGGATTTCTGAGGAGGTAAAATCTGAGTAAAATATTTCATCCCTCTCTCCCCCAGTTCCGGGTGACTCTTCGATCAGAAATGACAGACCGGTCAGCCAGAGGTCCACTACATCTAGCAAGATGGTTATCCATGCTGCTTCACCGGATGGCTTCGGGCATCTAGTCGTCCCCTCCTCATTCGTTCGCATTCGGTGTCGAAATTCCAATCAATCTCACGCAGCGGCATCCTCCAGCTGTGATTACTAGCAATAAATCTTTCACCTCTCGAAACGTGATCATTAATCCTTTCGTTCGTCTTTTCATCGTCAACGGTGTCGTTTACTCATCTCCGCATCTTCATAAAAGTTGATCGAGTGTGCCAGCGATAGGAGTCGCGAGCACGGCCGGTCTCCGTCTTAACTCGAACATAATTGCTCCGCATACCGCATCTGCTGACGATTGCAGAAGCATTTTTTTCTCATGTGAAAACAAGCAACTGTTTGTTGTTAACGATAATACAAAATAAAAAACTGGAATCGCTGCATTGGTTTAACATACAACGATTTGATCAAAAACATAACTTGAGCTTGATGTTGGGTTCCTAATGTGAAAACGATGGAAGCAGCAAGTAGGCTTCAATTTCAAAGTATACATACGATTGCCCCTGATTAGGCGTACTGTATGCTTGATTTTTGTATAGTGAGATGGTAGCGCGGTGATTGAAGCGGTAGTGAGAGAAAAAGGTTTCGTAGTGAGTTTATTGTTCACCTCGTTCGAAATACAATTGAAAATCTCACCGAGACATGTTCTCTAATCCGGTTTATGAGGCAAACAAATTCATAAAGCAGTAAAGAGCATTAAGAAACTGAACGTGATTGCAACATATTCGAAACATGCTGATGTTACGAATAGCATGTTTGGATACAAACTAGCAGAATTGCAGTAGTAAACGATCGCAATGGAAAACAACTCCATCTCTCCCGGTGAACAAATGTCCCATGGCACATGAAGGCCAGCTCAAGGTAAACTGTGCAAATCAGCTAGGTGAACATGTTGTATTAAAACCAATATTTATTCGGTTGTGTTTCAGTTTTATCACTTTGTATTACAGTATAGATGCCGAAAGCAGAACTGCAATCTTGTGGATCATTCGTTGATTGTATTCAACAGTACTTTGTAATGTGATGTGATGCTGCATGCTCACTTTGCACACTATGTTAAAAACCTGAACTTCGAACATTACGTAGAAGATGTGTGGCCCAGCGTCAAAACTATCGAAGAGGCAATCTCATTAGTAGAGGAAAATCCACATATGCACGAACAAGCCGAGTTTGATATTCAGAATTGGCTGGAGTTGGTTTATTGTGGTGGAGTTCGGAGATGACACCTGCACCTTTTGCATCGACCAATGCATGGGTAGAAATTTAACGGGAGTGGGAGTGAGATTACCGAAGAAACGCGAGGTATCCAGTCACGAAGGTAACTATTCGCACATAGTTAAATTCAGTTCAATTTAAATGTTCCTTTTAACTTTACAATTTTGCTGCATGACGTGTTGATCTCGCTGGTTACAGATTGAATCTGCAACTTCTACGATATCTATGTGTCACCTTTTTAAAATGCTACAAACCCTCCTATCATGCTTCATAACAGAAGTGGAGCAGAAATACACTCAAAGCAGTTAAAAGATGCCGAAGGCACTGGCTGCTTTCGAAGAAATGGTCAAGAACAAGAGAAGAAACAAGTCAAGTTTACAACGACATCAATTAAGCGAACACCGGGCGAAGGTGACCATGGTATTAATCAAGTCGTAAAAATGTCTCTCAGCTTCTTTCTCGCCTTTGCTCGAAGACGTAAACCTTTCTGTATGCATGTGTTCATTCGTCAGCGTGCATGCGGCTGGAGAAAGGCTTGTCATAAAACAGGTAAAAAGAGAAAAGAGCTAGATCCCATACATAGAAGGAATTTGAGAGATTGAAAAAAAAGTCACGCTGGATCATTTCGGGCTCGTTTGATCAAATGCCGATGCTAGATGATCGGCTAACCAATTCAACGCAAAATGATGCCGCTGTTGTTGCATTTGAACCTTCTCATTTATAATGCAGAAACATTTTACAACTTAACAGTAAAAGTACCTTTTTCGTTCATGTTTCCTAAAGTATACTTTAAGCAACTTTTGTTTTCTAGGCCAAGTATGCACTATCTTGCAACAAATCATCTATTAAGTAACTCGAAATCCAACCCATATCCAGCAATACTTCAATGTAAACAATTACTCTTCTTTTCTACAGCAAATATAACAAGCTAATCAACCATGACGAGGCCAGCATGATAAATTGCTTCGTTGTCGTGGTTATTGCTTCTCCTATACCAGTTTACAGGTTTGACAAATGGTTGAACAAGAAAGTTGTTTTTCTCCCGCAGTTTATATGTATGCTCAGTATCGAACATAATTCAAATCAGTGCAAAGAGATGGAAATCGAGTACAATGTGTATAGTTTGATGAAAAAAAAAGTGCGAATCTACCGACATCAATATTTTTAAACTTGTGCAAAGTTGTGTGCTTAACAAAGCCACGCGCAGATGTTGCTGTTAATATTCAGTAAAACGTAACTAAGGCTTCTCATGAACAGTATAAACTGGTTAGTTACGTACCTTCTGTTAAAAAAAAAATATCACCAATATTCGACTGTAGCACATGCATTGCCGATCTGCGACCGATATAAATTTGCATGAGTAACGCAGTTTTTCTTCCTGTTACAGATGCTTACGTTATCAGTAATCCTCTGCCGTTTGACTTCAAACGAAGCCTCTTACCTGCGCCAGAAACGCGCCCGGATACACGGCACGCATGATAGGCTGATACGTAATTAAGTCATTAAATTTAGCTTTACAGTCCCGTGCCTGCTTTTGCCGTACACGCTCGTTTCGCTTTCGCCGCGTTTGGCCGGCTAGCTTGAAGATGCTGGCGGTCCGAGCGTCCAACAGCGACGGCTTCCCCGTCAGTCCGGTGATCCAGCAGCGAAGCTCCGTTGTCCTGAATAGTGGTAACTGGTTAGCACTTTTGCATCTTGTTCCTGAGTGCCCTGGTCACTTTTTTAATGAGTGCAAACAAACCACCGATGATGAGGAACGAGGACCGGCTCACTTCTGGCGTACTGTTCGTGTATGTAATTTGGTCCCGAAAAGGGAATCGCTCGCTTTTTTCCCACCCGGATCGAAGCCCGCACGATCGTTGCGCCCGTTGTTTCGAGATTTTGTGAAGCAGATATTTTTGGGGCCTACCGCAGACCCCATTTCGTTTGGACTGCAGGAATCTCTGCTCACTTACAACCTTTTGCTTCGGAAAATCGCACTACAACTGCAATCCACAAATTGACGGCAACTAGCATGCAATAAAGTTATTATGGATCATTTTAACCATACCTCATGGAAAGTATGTAAATTTAATGTTGTTTTTTACCCTCTCCTACGATGCCCTTTGTTCGCTGTCCGATCGCCATGTGCATAAATAATTCACAAACCTCGCATGCCCGCAGGGAGAGCAGCAATAATGGACCAAAGGCGAGTGGAACTGAAATGCACAGTTTCGGCTGAAATGCATGAACTCAAGCATCACGTACAGAGATGTTGGCATTTGTATGAAGTTGTAAATTTCACGTACACTTTACGGTTGAACTTGTTTAAAAATGAGATTTTTGTTTTAAATATTTTCAAATACTCTCCAAAACGCCCGATATCTTCATTCTTAATACTGGTTTGGGTTGTATTCTTCCATTTGGAGCAGGCTTTAGCACGCATGATGCTTGTTATTATGTGAGGATGGAGACGTAAATGTTTTGGCAAGCCACTGCGAACTCATCTTTGCCCCTTCTGCTAATCGTGCCAAATACACCGGCAATCGAATGCGACGTTCACCGTGGCAACCGCCGGCCTGCTCACAGTTTTTTGATTTTCTTCTTCGTTGCCGGCTGGTGGCAATTTTCGTACGAATGCACCGTCACTAAAATGCCCCAAATGATTGACCATCGGCGGTGGTACCGCAAAGGAGAATCATGCGATGCGTCCGACTCCCCACCTTGATGCAGCTATGAAAGCGAGAGAAAGCAAAGGTTACAAGTGGTAGCTTCACTGTCGGGAGGATGGTTTCGTTAAGAAAATAAAACATTTATTACCGATGAGCCCCACACCCAGCCGAACTAAAGCGTCGATTGCGAGACGAAGGCAATTTGCGACACTCGCTCGGTTCGACTCGTAGTCCGTCAAGACAAGCTGCACTGGCTAGTCAGAGCCTCATAATTAACTCTTCAATCGATTGACCCTGCGGACAGTTAGGGTTTTTGCTGGTGATAAAAATTGTTATTACCGAGCATAATGAGACTAGCAACACCACGGGATGCGAATGGTACGTCATAAATTGTCACAGTTATTGGCAGCCAATGATGCCGCGTGGAAAACGTGGAAAAAAGAGCCGCCTCTATCGAACCATCTCCGTAAATAATTCAACTTTCGCACACAGGCCAGCGTGGTTCACTGGCGGCTATAACATGATGGACCATTGACGATGGATGTAATACCCGTTTTCCATATGCTAATTCGAAAGTTCTGGGACAATTTAATCGATTCGACATGGACTCCATACTTAACAACATTCTTACCATTTGTTTCGCTAGGCCCACCTATCGCCACAGCCATCGCTTATTTTTTGTGTAAAATGATAAAAGCACAGATGCAGACATGCTCAATAGGTTTCTCTTTATTCGAACTATTAATTATGATTTCTATTAAAGTAACATATAAAACGGACAACAGAAAGTGGATGATGAAATTCGAAATATTCAAATTTCTGATTCAGACTACATACGGGTTGAGCCGTACATACGTTAGTTTTTTAATTATGTCCTCCTTTCAGCTAGATACGCACTTCATGATATCTCGTATGATGGAGCAATAAAGGAAACAAATCAAATGCATCTCGATCTAATATTTATTTCATACCTGAATCAAACGTAGCATTTCATACCTAGCACGGTAGAAGTACAGCCCAATCGTTTCGAACCACGAGCGATTCAAATCGCTTTCGAAGGAGAAATCTCGCAGACGCTACGTAGTTATTAACACTCTTCCGTTAATGAAACTCACCAACATACATACACGTCTGCGTGTACAATTTTGGAGCCTGCCCTGAAGGTCACTACGAAAATTTTCTTATTTATTTTACGGTTTACGGATCACTAACCACCAGCCTCAAATAGCGTCGCATACAAATGGCTAGCTTTGTTAAAGTGCACTGATGATACGGAACGTTGTTTACGTATTAATGAGCTATGTGTTACGAACAAAATAATCTAACCACGAAGCGCAACAACATTGCCTTCATGATCACGCACAATGTTAGGCTCGATTTCATGGAAGCTGCAGAGGAACAAATATTTGAATACGTCTAAGCTCCTCACAATGAGATGCTCCCCGAGGAAAGTAATCCAAATGCTAATGGTAATAGTAAATGTTTGCATATATCAAGAGAATATTTTGGAATAAAGTAATGCAAACAAAGTGTACGAACCAACGACATGATTGCAATTGATGGCTTATATTGGAAACTAAAACTAAATCAAACTATTTGAAATATTCTGATGATAGTATATTTTGTGAACGAACGTTAATAATGATCAGGCTTCTGATGTACGACAATTTTTACGATACAAAAGCCTTTGTCTTAAACTGTAACTCGATAACTAGCATAGATAATATAGAGATAAATTTTGAAACTAACAAGCATATCTTTTTCTTACCAGTAATCTAGAATACATAACCTGCAACGAAAAGAACCACTGAGCTCTGTAGCAGTCAAGGTCGTTTCTAGATCACACTGGAAGTGGATCCAAATTAACATTTATAATACAAACTTATGAAATTTAACACTTTTTTACAAGAAGCGTCGCATGCAAATTATTATTTAAACATTTCAAACATGTACGAGCATACAATTATGCCGTCATTGGCTATGGTTGTGTAATAATCCACATTCTTGCAACAATCTATCAATATTTCCCTTTACTTCAGAGCTTCGTATTATTCACCAACCTTAGTTAGAGTGGATGCTCAAGCAACTACTGTCGACAGAATCAACGTATGTGTGAAATCATCCAGATGAATGCGCTTTTAGTTCAAGGTTCTTTGTCCTTCGGGGTTGAAACAGTAAAGCCGCTGAGAAACAAATGATCGTCAGTCCGCTGAAGAACCGACTAAAGCGTTTCTTTCCAATTCAACGCACACTTCCCACTGTCGGGATGCAGAAATTAAAGCAGTTTATGCTAATTTACCTTTCGAACATCGCTACCTTCTTTGCTCCTATCGGATTGCCTTGAAATAGCCACTGTAGTTGGGGGATGCTGATGTTTTTTACTTTGTTTTCAAATCTAAAAGACCAATCCGAAGGAAGCTGAAGGTACAGACGCAGCTCATCGCGGTCATACGAGACACGGAGAGTCTAAGGCGGCGTTTGCCAATCGAATGAAATGAACCGTGCAAGAAGCGATTTTGGTCAAACCGGGTAACCTGATATTTAAGTCAATAAATAATCCTTTTTTTGTGTAACCTAAGTTTGGACTTGCTTCCAACAGCACCAAGAAACCACAAAATGTGTAGCTATTGATGGTGAAAACTACCGTAAAAAAAATCTTGTCGCGTCTCTCACAACTACTGGTGCTTTGCATAACGATACCTGCACTGCTTCGGCCCGTTAGGTTCGCCCCCTCGAATGCTTCTGCAGCACCAGCACTACTAGCTATTTGCTGGTGGAATTTGGAAAAAAGACATATGATCGTTATTAGCTGGATAAACATATTTGCGCTAGCAGACAAAATCCGTCCAACAAACGATCATTATACCCCGGTCCATCTCCGTCCGGTACCTGACGACCGTTGAACGGGCCGGGTAAAGCCTTTACGAGATCAACATTAATTCCTTCATTTCCATGCGACCGGCACACTGTCAATATTAGTTAAGCAATCTATAGTGCAAACAGCTTACTGCATGTCTCGCTCATTGGAGAAGCCGACAGATGGAAAATGGGGACTCTAGTTTCACTATCGTAATGGTCGTCTTAGTTTGTTTTTGATTCCTCACCCCGCGCATGACCCGTCTGTCTCGCTACCCTGCTTTTATTTTCGCTCCGCGGTTCGCTTTCCACGGTCTGTCTACGCTGTCAGCGAGGCTGATCCGTCTCCTGCAATCCTCACCACTAGTGACTGTAATTCGTTCTATGCAGCATCGTTTGAAGCAAGGACGATAAAATCGATTACCTCGGACGGTAGCTCATTTAAAATCGAGGCTAACATATCAATTACCACCGATCTGCACCACCGGATTCGTTAGCGGATTCCACTATTGGTCCTAAATGCCCTTTCTTCGTAAATTGTAGCCCATTGCG
>JXXA01009425.1:0-10834 GCA_000956255.1 Anopheles punctulatus | reverse complement strand
GGGTTCTTAGAGCTGTCATTTTGTTGTTGCTGTTATTCTTGTTATTATTCTTCGATAATTAAAAAAGAAGTCGAAGAAGAAGGTAGTGCTGTGTGTGTGTTTGTGTGCTGCGCTGTAGGAGTTTACAATTGTTTAAAAAGTACTTTGCTTTGCAGAAGAGAAAGAAACAATAGAATATCCTTATTTCGGAATCGTTCCCAACGTAGACCGTACACAGTCCGTGTTCGTTTCGATGTTGCGAATTTCGTCAAAACTAATTAGCAACAGCAGCAACTAGGCTTCAATATTTCCGACTGCCAAAGTTCAGCGACTAATATCAGCAGCCCAGGCATCAGCTACCCAGCACACAGCACGCACGCACGCACGCACGCACGCACGCACGCACCTAACGTTCCTTGGCTCGTGTAACCTCTGTTGTTGCGGCAAACTATCCAGCGTTGCGTGCTTCGTTCGAGGAAAGTGCTAAACTAGTAAGAAGAAGAATTTAGCGGGGCGGTCCGCACACACGGAGAAGAAGAAGCGTTCATAGACAGGGGTCGTCTAGAAATTGTCGTACGGTGAGGCAGGAACCGTCGATCGTTTCCAACCTAATTCAATCGTCGCTACCCCCCGATGCTTAGAACGCAAGACTCGTAGTAGCGCCCCTCGCCACACCATCGTGACAGCAACACGCTCTGCGTACTGCTGCTGCAAAAATATACGTGCGAAAGGTGTGCTGCTGCTGTAGCACACAATAGGGAAATCGAGAGCAAAACGAAGAAGGCATCGTCACGGCGGGGTTTCGTAAGCAATTCCAACAAGCAACAGCAGCAACAGACCGCCGTTCTGCCAACGACGAACGGCAAAGCCTACTCGTTCCTCCCGTCACTGACCGTCTTGGCAACCGGACTTCCTGAATCTAGACGACCAGTACGTGCGTGCGGGCGTGCGTGCGTACGAGTCTGTGTGTGTGTGTGTTTGAGTGTTGTGCTGTGGCAATGGATTGTCCGCACATCGTCGATAACGTAGGACTCGGCAAGGAATCGATCAGGGCCGTGAAGAGCAGCAGCACCAGCGCTACTTCCACAGTATCCTCCACGGATTCGGACTCCCTCGCCACCACCAGCACTGTGGCGGAAACATCCGATGATGTGTCGAGTGCGGTAATATTGTCCGACGGCGTTGCTGCTGCTGCTGCTAGCAGTCCAGCCACCACGGTTCTCACGGTCGTCGGCTCTACTGCGTCATCGTCTCCCGCGGCTACTGCGAGGCATTGGAAATGTACAGGTAATGGAGAGAGCCGCGGTTGAATTAGTGTTATCTGAAAAGAGAAAAAAAAACTCTCGACGGAAGATGTGACACAGTCTCCTCGCTCGATTCGGGTGGATAAATCATAGCAGGCCAGACTACCAACCCCTGCTGGGGATGGGGTAACCGAACCAGGAGGGCGATAGTGACGGGTCAATCGTACGGGGGCATGGTGCGCGAAAACGAAACAGAAAGCACACACACACACACACACACGCACATGTACAAACATTCACTTCTAACCGGAAAAAGAAGCCGTGTGTGTGTGTGTTTGAGCGATTTAAAGATGCGCTTTGAAATCATGTCCTTCAGCAGAAGATCTTTTTTTCGTGCCAAGCATTTTGACAGAAGTTGTCCAGTTGGAAAACAAGTTTTTTTTTCTTTTACTCACTCTCACTCGCTCGCTTACACTTCGTGTTATCATCATCTGGTTAGCGTTGGCGTGTGTCGTGTCCTTTTCTGCTGCCCGTCTACCCCATTACACCCCCTGCCAACCCTTGCTGGGATTAGGGGGTAAACAAAAAATCGATATTACATCACACGTCAAATTTATTGCTCCCCCGTGCCTGTTTTTGCGCCGCTTTCTTCGTCCCTTCCATTGTTCACACTGTACCTTCTTCTGTTTCATTCACACTTTGGCATCCAGACGCGCGATTTGATTGCGTGGATACAAGGGATGGCATTTGTGCCCGTGTCAAGACCCTTTTTTTCTTCGATGACCATGCCGGGAAGGGTGGGACAGGGTTGGTGTAGGATAATTGTAGGCGCAAAATAGTAGTATGCGTTCTACGACGTACCGGCTGTAGCACCCAGGCAGCAGGATTCGATGATCCAATTACGTTTGCAATATGCAACAACCAGTGATGCGTTTTGTTAGGGGAAAATGAGCAATTTTTCGTACCAGAATGCTCCGAACCAAACTTTTGGTTATCCCCATGGCTGTTTTCTTTTGTCAGTAAAGCACAAAGCGATGCGTTTTATGCATTCCCCGTTGGTGGAATGAGGCCCGTTAATATAAAAATGCATATTTTTAGCTATTTTTATAGGTTCATCAACGATACGCTCTCTCACTCTTGGTTCTACTTCAAGAGATTTAAATCTTGTTTTCATTTCGCTAGTTTTCTTTCTCTTTCTCGCTTTCGCGTCACCCGTAGTATCCTATGGATTTGATTCACATGATTCGATTTACGCCGCACTACTCAGGGGGTGGGCGGCGATGCACTCATTTGCTCCCATTTATGCTCTGCACTGCATTACCACCGTCATCATCATCTGCATCTGCATCTGCATCCCATTCATAGCTGCTCAACGAGCCAAACACAGACTACGGCCAAAATGTTCTCTACTGTACCGTATCCATAATTATCTCGTAGTTCCATCTGTGTCTTACACGCGGCAAGAAAACACAAGCGAGAAGTCAGTATCCGTGGTGGGTACCTTTCTTCTTCTTTGCGCCCCCCACAGAACGAATTGATAATGAGGAGGAGAGCGCACAGCGGAGTGAAAGAAATGAACTTGGTCGTTGCTTTTGTAAACGCGCAACGCATCAAACACACATACACACACGCGCGCGCCCGTGTCATCCCTCCTTGTTTCTCCCTGTCCGACTCCGTCCTTCAAAAACGCGTTATACAGGTTTACTTACCTGTGCGCCACTGTTTGCTTGCGTGCGTGTATGTGTGTTCGTGTGCCCTAGCGCGTAACGCTGCCTACTACGATGCGACGACGGATTATGTGTGGATTTTACTGTAGGGGGACCGTGCTTGGAAAAGTATTGCACTAGGCACAGATTTGTGGATTCTACTTTTATTTTTTTTTGTTGAAATTATCAAAACGTGCCGTCTTTTGTATACATATTGTTTAACTCCATAACAAACAGTCTTCTTAGTCTGTTCTCCTCCGAGCGTATCGCAAACAAAAGCACAACTTTTTGATAACACTTTTATTTCCCTTCCTACAGAATGCTCTATCAGCAAAGACAACTGGATGTGCTTACAGTGCGGTGCGGTACTGTGCGGTCGCTACGACAACGGACATGCACTGAAGCATTCAAGTACGAATCAAAATCACAATATTTGCATGAACACATCGAATCAGTCTGTTTATTGGTAAGTGTAGGCTGCTGTCGGGTTTGGATGATTGGATTTTAATTACACAGCGCTAACTTAACTCGATTGCAGCTACAAGTGCGATGAGTTCGTGATAAACGACACGAACGACAATGCGCTGGAAGAGCTGCGGCAGGAGCTGAAGGATGGCAGCGGTGACCAAATGGACACCATCTCGGAAACCTCGTCCACACTGGAGGAAATCAGCTCGTCCAAGTCGACCCAGGAAACGGCTAGCACGTCCTCGTCGAGCGATTCCGGCTGGGAGGAGCCATCCCCGAACGCGATTGCCATACCCGCACCGAGTACCGCGACTACCAGCAGTACCATCAACTCGGTCGTTAGTTCGCGAAAGTTACGTCCCCGCAAGCGCACGATATCGAGCGACAGCAACAACGAGAACGGTGCAACCACTGCCAAGCGGAAGTCGATGCGACGGGTCGTGGGACTACGCAATCTTGGCAACACCTGCTTCATGAACTCAGTATTACAGTCGTTGAGCAATATACAGGAGTTTAGCTGCTACTTCAACACGATGCCCGCGCTGGAGATGAAGCACAAACAGAAGGCGTACCACTCGCGCAGCATGAAGGAAACGATGGACGACGTGTTTGTGGTGGAGGAGTTGCGCAAGGTGCTGCTCAACCTAAGCCAGGGCGGTGACGGCTCGAAGGGTGCCATCTCGCCCGAATGCCTGTTTCTGGTCATCTGGAAGGTTGTACCACAGTTCCGTGGCCATCGGCAGCACGATGCGCACGAATTCCTGCGCTACATGCTGGACCGGCTGCACACCGAGCTGCAGCAGGTATCGTTCCCGATGGAACCGAGCGGGCCGAAGGCGGGCGAGCACAAAAACCCGTACAACGTGTCCGGACTGAGCCATCTGCAGGCGAAGGGGCGCAACTCGATCGTGACGAACGTGTTTGGCGGTGTGTTGCAGAGCGAGGTGCGTTGTCTGATCTGCGGGATGGAGAGCAAAAAGCACGACCCATTCCTCGACCTATCGCTGGACATTCCGGAAAAGTACTACAACAAAGAGCACGCCGCGGAAAGCGGTGGAAGTGGGGCGGACGGTGGTGTGGCACCGGTTTGCCACATTTCCGAATGTCTGTCCAGCTTCACGGAGGTACGTACGATTGACTCATGGGTGGATTCTGATAAAAATTCTAGTGACAGATAAAACGTAAACATGTCTGTTTCATCAGCACTCCGGGATGATTCGCGACCACTTTACGGTTCTAATCCGCACGAAACGGGTGCTATTCGAATATTTCACTTCAATAAAATATTAATCTTTCCCCTTTTTTTAGGTGGAAGAATTAGCCGAAACAGAGCTGTACTACTGCAATTCGTGCAAGTGCAAGCAGAAGTCGACGAAACGTTTCTGGATTCGCAGACTGCCGAATGTGCTATGTTTGCACATAAAACGCTTCCGGTGGAACAATTTCTACAGGTATGCAGGCAGTGCGAACGCCATCCCCCTCAGCCCTAACATCAACTTCATTTTAGAACAAAAATCGACTTGAGAATAGCATTCCCCATCAACGCGCTCGACATGTCACAGTTCGTGCTAAACAATGGTCCGGAAACGAGACGCTCCAATTCCAGTTGTAACATTTACGACCTAGCGGCCGTTATCGTCCATCATGGCAATGGGTAAGTAGGAGTAGGTTTGGTTTGGTGCGGACAATTTGAACCATCCACCAACTGTTTCCCTGTCCACCGTTAGCTCCAGCTGTGGCCACTACACGTCCTTTGCCATCAACAACGGTGTGTGGATGCACTTTAACGATCACACGGTGAAGGAGGTAAGCAGTTCGGCGGTTGCCGAGTGCAAACCGTACATCCTGTTCTACATCAAGCGTGATCCAACGAATGCCAACCGGCTGTCGACGATAGGCAGTGGCAGTACTACTGTACCGGGCGCTGCTGCAGCAGCAGCGACCCATCAGTCATCATCCTGAGATTAAGTTATTTCGTTTCCGTTCAAGACTGATTACATCTCGTACACATACACACACCCACACACACACACACACACTGATTAATCCGACGGATGATCTATCGCTTCGTTTGCCTGCTTGTACATGCATTTTGTTCTGATGGAGCCGTACAGGAGGGATGTGTGTGTGTGTGTTATAGTAGGCTGCGGGAAAAGATAAAATTTAGTTCGAATGTGATCGATCGATTTTTTAAAGTGTAGAGAAGCTATTTAGAGCTAAAGAGTCCCTGGATGGAGTTTTCTTTGGCTTTCTCTCGTGGAATATACAGTGACGGGAAGGGAGGGAGGGATAGGGGTACGTGCATTGTAAATGCAATAACATTTACAATTCTCTTGCATTGAGGGCGGAAAAGGGTTGGATAGGGACAAAAGAGGGTAAAGATGATGCACAAATACGAAAGCAGCATAACATAAAATTATGAAATGGGCGCTGGAGAGCAAAAACAACTGTATAAAACAGTAGATATGTATAATTCTAGAGCGTAAGCGTAATTGGAAAGTATGACTCCACACAAAACTCGAGTCGGTGTACTGGAGAGTTCGTAAACCATACACTTTGCCTCTTCCTCTTCATACTTCAAGATTATTCGTTCTTTTCTCGAACCTAACGCACCCAAAGGTTTTGTTTCAAATTAGGTTTCTCCAACTCCTATTGTTTTTCTTTCAAAATTTTGTTCTTTTTTTTCGTAGATATAACAGGCACACGAGCAAAATATTTTTCCTTTCCGCTGGAAATGTATCATCTTTTAAAAATACGTTAGATTTGATATGTGATATACGGATGCATTTTGGGATCTTTTCGTGCCGAAAAGACTTACCGGTAAAGTAGAGTTTGGAAGTGAGATGTATAAGAGACGCAAGTCTATCCACGAGAGATCCCGCAATGGCTAAAATTTTGCATAGTTTTCGGTACGGCAAGGCGTCGTACGCGGATCACGTAGGCTTAAGGAATATGTATTTTAAACATCGATAATTTATAAGGAAATTCTCAAAGAGGCCGCCGAGTAATTGTGATGTTTTTTTTTATAGTTTTCAATCCTCATCCACTTCTTGGGAAGCGTTTTTAATAATTTTATCTCATTTTTTCGATACCTTCAAACTATCCTTTCTTCTGTGCAGCCAGTAGAACATAATGAAAATTTTCTTTTCAACATTTTTCGATAAAACACGTATTATGCTTCCCCCGAATGAAACTTTGGCGGACCTGAAACTAACCAAAACTAGGCCAATCTTCAATCTTCGCGTTGCGTTCGTTCGTGTGTGTGTGTGCGACAATCTAAAACGCCACACCGCACAGGCAAACTAAACTTAACAGTCAAATAATATCAAAACAAAGCCGTAAATCATCCTTATCGAATAATCCCTCACAGTATAAAATTAAAAGCCTCTTGAGAAGAAGCAGTATCAGAACAGCAACAAAAATAAAACACACACACACACAAAACCTGACAAAGAAATTCAATGTTGAAACACAATAAGACCCCCTCGTACCTACGAAGGAGAAGGGTAAAACAGTATAATTCGAGTTGAGATACTAGCAGTTAAAAATCACTGTAAGTTCAAAGATGCCGCGAAAAGTTTTATACTTACCTGAGCCAAGTGGACGTTCAATTGGGGGCGGGGTAGCAAGAGAGTGGACTGACAAAGAGGACGTATAAAAAAATAAAGTAAAGCAAAGTGTAACAAAGAAACAAAAACATACTCAATCCACCTACCACAGAGAACAATTCATAGGAAGAGAGAAAGCAGCCGCAGCAGGGAAAATCATCCCGCACGTGGGCATGGGTTTTTGCATACACACTAGAATTAAAAGCTACTCGTTTAATGCTAGGCTTTCTCTTCAATATCAAACAAAGTAAGCGAAGAAAAGCGAAAAAAACACCTGAAATAAAACAACAACATGCAACTAATATCATGTGTAAGAGCAAGCAGGGCAAATGTAGTTTTTCACCATCACCATGTGTTCTCTTCTTTAGAGGATTCACGTGATTTCGCTGTTTTGCATCACCGAATGCAATTTACATATTGTTGTTGCTATTTTCTTCCTTCCACATCAAGCTGAACAACGTGTTATATTGCATCACCGAAGTTATCGCTCCTGTCGTAGCGCGCGTTTTATTATACGTGACATTAACAAAGGTTTAAGCAACCTGAAACGGACACCCCAACCCCTTACACATGCGCACACCGTCTTCACACGCTTTCCTCAACGGTCGGGTGCGCTTAGTTTGTCCCAGATGAAATCTAAATCTAACAACCAAACACACCCAAATCGGCACCAAAAAAAAAGTGGTCACAGCAAGCACCCACCGTCCCCCTCTGCCCCGCGCTAGTAGATTGGGCTTAATTAACTCATTGGGCAAGGGTTCTGATCACTGAACGAGGACGGATCGAGCGTCGGCAGGTTGAGATTATCCGGGCCCAGGTTGCCCACGAGATCGGCCGGTGGTTGTCCCAGGTCCTGCATCGATTGCATCATCTCCAGCACCTTCTGGAACCGTTCCCGTTTCACATCCGCACTGTCGTCCGGTTTTTCCTTCTCGAGCTCGTTGCACACCTGCTTCATCAGAGACAGCTGCTGCTCGTATCGGTCCTTGTCTTCCTTCGGTAGCGCTGGCCCGTGTTCGGCCAACCACGTCGGATATTTGCCGACCAGATCGCGCAAGCTCGGCAACAGCACGTCCGCCGATAGTAAGCTTTGCATCATGTTCTGCATGAAGGGCAGAAATGCGTTGTTTTCGCCGGACGCGTTCAGGTCGATGTTGCCAAACATGTTGGCCATGTCCTCCGGACTGAACGGTGTCTGCAGGTTTTCCCGGCCCTCGCTCATCGCCTTCAGAGCGTCGGTAATACTTTGGCTGATAGAGGGATCGAGCGTGTTGCCGGCGGCGGTTGCTTCATCAGCGGCGGGGGAGGGGCCGCCACCGCCTTCCGATCGTACCGCCATACCTGCGGCCTCAGCGAGACGCTGGAATCCAAGCATGATTTGTTCACTATCCACCTTCTCACCACCACCGAACAGGGCTGCCATTTGCTGTTCGAACATAGTAGCCTGTTGACTGCAGCGTCGAGAAGAAAGAATGCATTAACCGCTGCTACTTAAAAAGCTCCTCATTCATTGGAATCGACACTCTACTCGATAAACTCTTGATTCCAGAGCTGCTCCGTTGGTGGGTCTTCATGCTGTTGGTCACTTTTCTCACCCCCAGCCGCCTCTGATTTGTTCGTCAGGTTTTTGTTCGCATCGTTTGCTTTTGGTTTGCTGAAATCTTCCAGTGCACCTGTGATTGTTGGTGGAGGAAACGGTAGCGAGGGAAAATTATTATGTAATCTGTACGCACGCACGCCCCTTTCCGGGTGTCACGGTAGCACGAATATTTACTGTCGAGCAGGTCGTCCAATTCCTTGTCCCGCGAGGAATCTTCCGCCGTTTGACTAGAGTTTGCTTTGTTCGATTCGGCCATTTCGTGCAGCACTAGCCTAACGACGTAGTTGATGCCTACGGAGCTGCGGAAGCAGGTTGGCGCACGAGAGTAACTTGTGTTGCCGGAATTTGCAACAATGTTCAGCGTTCGTAGGCAACGGTATTTTCCGCATGGACGATCGTCTCTGATGACGATTTTTTTGAAGTTTTCTTCGTAGACTGATTTTTTTTTCACGACAAATGTCAATTGTGAAGTGTTGAAATGAAAGATTTGAAAACGGGCTGGTTCTTGAATTTCCCACTTCAAGTCATACACAAGTTGAGAGGGAATTTTTATATGACCAATACGCAGCATGGCGAAAACGAACAGCAGAATGATCAAAGCTTAAATTTTGACGAATTACGTGATATCCGAGATACACAGATTTTTACAAAACAAAGTTTTGTAATAATAACGTGCATTTTATGCAATGCGGTTATCAGGCATTCCCTTAGATAGTAGACTTTCTGCACACACCAATTTATGTACAGTACAATACATATATTATTTTTTTCTGCTGTGAATAGCAGAATAGGATGGGTAGATAGGACCTATATAAAATTTAAAAAAGTCTTCGAGTTCAACACTATTAACGAATGAGGCATATGATAACATGAACTGTATATATTTGAAGAAAGTACATTTTATTCAATCAAATGAAACACAAAGTTCATCAACGTGTTCAGTAATCTCATTCCGACATCGGCCACTAGGCGAACAATTTTGGTCAAACAAAACCTACCATTCGACTTCACGCGGGAACATATTTTGCCCCTTGGACCGTTCACAATTACGTGGCAACCGACACTGACAGCTGTGACACAATCAAAATACACACTTTCATCCCCGCCAGCTACCCCTTCCCACCCGCGCATGCCCACAACCAACCCGTTCGTGAGCCGTCTTTTCTGTTTTCTTCATGTCTGACGTGGATACACCAGCCAGCGGACGAGCGACGACAAATTTCTTCTGCTCAAAGGAAATCGCAATAGGAAATCGTGTTCCCTTGTGCACAGTGCACGGCAGAGGGGTTTTGTGTGTTGTGTGTGTTTCTGTAGTGTACACAAAATTATGTATTAATCTCCTGTAAGTGTTCTCTTCTGCGGGGAGTGTGTGAAGATTCTGTGTTATCGCGGTAAAAAAGCTTGTTGGAAGCACATTAAAACAACAGAAACAGGTTAGTATAAAACCAGCCAGCCAGTCCGTAATTGCGTGTGGTGTCGTTTTAATGACTGAGCATCGTCATGAACGCTATCACGACGATCATCGTCACCGTTTTTGACGATGTGGACGAGATGGCGTGTTGAGTGGGATGGTGGTGTTCGTTGATCTGCAAACCAAATGGTCCAACTCACCAAAAGACATGAGGATCCGGAAAAGGGTCGTGGCAAAAGTGATGTATCGTGCGCGTGTTTGTGTGGCAGATGTGGAATGGTTTAGCGTTTGAGACAAACGCGAAAGGCAATGATTGAGGAAATTCGCGGGGAAAGATATGTACTGAAGCTTTCGTTTATTTTTCAGTACACGTGCATCAAAGCAATCGAAGCAGGCGTCTCATATAATCCTGCACCATGAATCCGCAAATGGCTGCCTATGGGCAATATCCACCACAAGGGTGGCCACAACAACAACAGCAGGTCGCTCCCCCGGCGGGAGGACCTCCACCTGGTGGTCCGATGCCAACCATGAACGGAATGCAACCGAACGTGAGTGTGAACTAGTTTGTAGTGCCACTGTTTTTTGTGTATGCATCCTTGAACCTTTTCCTTGATTACAATAGCAGCAACAGTTGGCTACTCAGATGCAGAGTATGTCTTTGGCGGGAGCTGCACCACCACCTCAGCAGCAGCTTCAGCAACAGGGTCCACCGAAGATGGGAGCCCCACCGAATGTGAACGGTCCACCCGCGATGGGAGCACCACCGTCCAGCTTTCCCAACCCGCAGCCACCCATGGTACGGCCACCATCGGCGG
>JXXA01009421.1:0-15422 GCA_000956255.1 Anopheles punctulatus | reverse complement strand
GGGTCGCTCGATAATTGAGCTTAATATTTGCTAATAATCGGAGCAAAAAAATGGTCCACAATGGGAGTCAGCGGTACACAACTCATCCTCGTTCGCTCGGAACGCGGGGATATTTTTTTTTTTGTGATATTTAAGCTGATTAAAAACCATCTTCCCATCAAACGAAGCCGTCGTTCCGGCGTGTTTTCGCTCGGGTACGTTGCGCACGGAAAAAAAACAGTGTAACATTGAACAGTGACACTGAAAACAAGCCGAGATTCGAACGGCCTACACACTCCTGTTCGGCGCACGTCAATCAAACTCGCCGTCCGACGATCGAACGAGCGCGATCAATTAAACCGGCCGAGCATTCCTTTTTCTAACTTAATTACCTTCGGTAAGTACTCGCAAACACACGCCCAAACGGTGCCAAACAAAGAGCAAACAGCGCAGTGGAATATCTTTCTGAATTGCGTTTTTGTTTTGTTTCGTTTTTTTTTTTTTTGTGTAGTTGAACAAATTAATTCCATTTACGTAGTTGCTTTATTTCAATCAATGCTTTGCGAATCGAAACGAATCGAATTCTTGTCAGTGGAGATTTTTTTTTGTTTGCTCTCCACAGCACACCCTTCAATGTGCGAATCGTCTTTGAGTGCATTTTTTGCACGGGAAATGTGCGCAGAAACAATTAAACTAATTGTCAAACGTTTCCTGTAATTAGCCGTTTGAGTGAAGTGGAAGGTTTAATTTTCGTTGAGTTTTTTTTTTGCAAACCAAATCACACGCTCCCTTCACAAACACACAAATTGGCTTTAATACACCATTTCAGAGAGTGACGTGCATTTGATGCGCTTAGGGCAAACGTTTAATTGTTCCTCGTTTAATATTGATTGTAATTAAGAAGAAAAAAAATCAGCTAAAAATAGTGAACCACATATTTTAGCTCAAGGCTTTACAATCTCGTCATGTTCAATATTTACACTTTATCAAGAGCAAACAAACCTCAACTATGGTTGAGCGGCAGGTGAGATGTGTAATGTGTTGTTTGCACATGACGCAACGCCAGTTCCTCCACCTATCTCATTGCACTTGCATCGGGCACCGTGCATGGCGCATCGAAAATCATGCTATGTTTACCCATCATAAGCCCGTCAACAATCGGTCGGACCACGCTCTCATCCCCCGGGTTTTTTTTTTTTTACTACGGTACGAATCGATTCAGATTCGATCGATGATCGCTTATCGCACTCAAAGATGGGTTTTTCTATTATAATTGACATTATCTTCAATTAGTGCGCCCGCGATAAGACAGCACCAGACAGCCAACTTTACGCAGACCGGCGCAGACTGGGCGGGCATGTCATCGATTTGTGTCAACACGGGCCCGGTGATTGATACATGGCTCTCTTGATCCGCGAGCGTCGATGATTAACCTCCATTAGCCTGACATCGCACCGTTCACGAGCCCACGTACGCACGTTTCTTCGTTTATCTACACACCTCATCGTTTAGCTTAATCCATCAGGCACATCGGTCTTCGCAGCACGATTCGTCACCCGGGCCGTACCCATTGTGTGCCCGCACTGATCGATCGAGCACTGCAACGGGCAACACCCGACGGTGACAGTTTTGGGTTGCTGCGACACCCGCTGAAGTCCTGATAATTTCATATCGAACCCGTGGCTAAGCTTAATCACAAATCGGTGCTCGAAGCGGCACTCGATTGGGCAACAATTGAGCGGACAGGCCCGAATGAAACAATTAGCTGCAATCGGTCATCGAGAAAGTACGGAACCGAGCTAGGTGCAACCGGGCCGTCCTTCCCAAGGCGAACCCCATTAACATTGTTAACGACAAGCGGGCGAAAAATGGGGTTTTAATCGAGCAAAAGCAAAATGTAATTAGGCTGCGTCACCGATGGGAATTTACAGCGATTAGGTCGATGCCAGCGACATGGATGGACAGTGTGATTTTGATTAATTCTAAATTGGCTTTTTTATGTTTGATTTATTGGATTTGCTGTTGGAATCTTGCAGCACAATCACCATCCCGTCCGGAACAATGGCTTTTTTTTGTCGTATACGTTGGGCAACATTTTTACTTAGACTGCCCTTGGTGTATAATCTTGTCGAAGAAAGGAACAAATCTGAAGTCATTCGAGCAAAACATCAATTTAAGCTGTCAGAATTGGATGACATTTAGGAAAACAAGGCTCATTGATAATGGATGCGAAAAATTATTTTTCCTGTCAATAGATGGCGCCACATGTGAAAAGCCTGCAACGTAAACTTGCAAGAATTTTTTCCACCGTTGCTACGGGTAAATGAAACTCAAATGAGAAAAAAAAGATTGTTCATTCCTCAAACATAATGAAAGTATGCGAAAGCAGCGCAAAAAGCGGTGTTTAGTTGTTCGTTTTGTTTATTTCCAATTTGAAAATAACTCTGTTTGTTTGTGAACAACTCTGCTGGAATCATTCATAATTTTCGTCATAATGATCGGCTACACCTTCGAAGTAAGCACGCAAAAAACACGAACACGAAAAGGAACAAAACCGAAATTTCCCGCTCCTGTTCAAAATATCTGCTCACGTTTGTTGGCCATATCATCGCATGCGTTTGTCGTCGGAGAACACACGACACACCAAAAAAAAACCAACATCGGTACTCGCAACAGAGAAGGGCTTTTAATTTAATTACAAATCGAAGGGACCGCGGCACATCCTGCCGCAAAACCTCGCGATGGGGGCTCCGCGATGCGAAGGTGCGTAAAGATGCATCTGGTCCGCCCGATGCCAATCGATCGCTTCGTGCTCCCGATCGCTTGTTAACGGTTCAAATTAGACCGTTGTTTCGTGCGATTGCGTGATAACCGGCCGCCCGATTTGGAAAGCACACCCGCGGCGCCCCCGAACCCCACCTCCCCTCCCCTGTATGCTTTCCCTCGTCTCGCAGCGCTCTTATCGTACGCAGCGGCGATGCTTCCGAAGTTAACGTTAATTTGATTAAGCGATACGGCATGTGTTTTATTTTTTCCCTCGCATGCTGTCTTCTTCCCCACCGAAGCGCCGGGCATCGGGGCCGGTGTCTGTGACAGGCAGCAGCGTGGCCGTGCAGCTACCCGTACCCGCATTTTCGACGCGCTGGATCGAAATCTGTACCGATCAGTTGTAAGCTGTCAAAAAACGCTGCTCGTTACAATACTTTCCACTTTTGCCCGTACCGAAGCTCGTCGCTGGGATCCCCCAAACACCGTCCCACTCTCTCCCCCTTCCATCGGGGAGGCTTCAATCAACCTGAACATGCGGTGTACCGCGCCCGGAGTACCTCATCGCTGAGTGGGTGTTGTAAATTAAGCAAACAAACTGCGATGCGCGATACGGACGCTACCGTGCTTCGACGCCTTACGCCGATGCCGGGTGAATTTATTGCTAATTGAGTTAGAAGCCCGCTAGTGGTGCTGTATTTATGGCGTACCATAAAGCGAGCCTTTTGTGTGCAGGTGCAATTTGCGTGTGTGTGTGTGTGTGTGGGGGTGCAAAGAAAGGCTCCAAATAGATTCAACATACACAGGAAGATATTGATAGGTTTCAAAAGGTTATTCAAAATGGACTGGGTGAGATTTAGAGCATTAAACGCACAGATAAATTCCAATAACTTAGGTAACAACATATGTAACTCCATAATCCTAATTTTCTATTCTAAACCTGCCCTTTATTCCAAAACATCCAACGATTCTATCAAACGCCACGCTCTAGTCCATTCCTGCCGCACAGTATGCCATGAAAAAGCGTTTCTCCGCGCGTTTCGGTAGCTCCCGTGGTAACCGTAGTAATTAATTAGTCGACCCCGTGTTTACAAGCTCATTAGGGGCAAAACTTTATGGCCCTTGCTGACGCGATACTGTTGCGCTTCTGTCTTACGCCCCCGAACCGGTTGCCGTGCTGTGCCTCCACCCAACCGCCTCTCGAACGGAGAGAGGTATCTCAACGACGGCACACGAGAAGCCGCTAGATCACGAGCCACACCACTCGGTATGCTTCAAGCTATACGGATTGGAGGAGAGCTTTCGGGTGTGATGTGCTGTGCTGCCCGGTAATGCTTATGTTTGCATTGAATAAAATGAACACAATTTTTCATGGCAAAAAAATAAAGCAACTATTGGCGACGAGCGAACCAATTTCGTTTATGCTTAATTAGATTTTATTATTACACATAGCGAGCGGAGGAACGCGAGATTGAATAAACATTCAAAGCGCAAGAACTAGAACGAACATGCGATCCAAGCATAAAGCGGGGTGCTTCGGCCGCTTCGCCTCATGGTTCATGCAAAATTGTTGAAGCCACTTAGGGAGGAAAAATGTTTTCATCAGGCTAACAAATTCAATCTTTTATCGAGAAATTCATTTATGTTATTTACCACTCAAGATGGTGAGCTCTTGATTTCTTTGT
The DNA here is from genome assembly GCA_000956255.1 of Anopheles punctulatus. Lineage (NCBI taxonomy): Eukaryota > Metazoa > Arthropoda > Insecta > Diptera > Culicidae > Anopheles > Anopheles punctulatus. Next base: position 10,992 of record JXXA01009421.1, on the reverse strand, counting down.
TTTTCATTTTTATTCATAAAGCGAAGCCAAACTGGAAACAAACAAATAGAGATTGCTGCTAAAATCATAGGTCCTGCCTGCGGTATCCCAATTCCATTAGCAAAATCCCTCCAAATGAGGATGAACTTAATCGTAGCAAATTAATTTAAAAACCTTTGCTGCATGTTAAATTCAAGTCGTGGAGATTTAATCTTCACGATTACTTCGCTTCGAAGTGTTCTTTTCACGTCGTTGTTTTTATTCTTCTAAGCATTAAATTTACAAAAACACAACACCGCACGCATTTGGAGCTTTTGTGAAATGTCCACCGACCGGCGCCTTCCCTTCACGCCGGCGTCAAAACCTGACGATGATTGAGTGCTTTAAATTAGCATCGCAAACTACTCACTGCCCGCCGTACACTAGACAAACCGATTGAGTTAAAACAACCACCCAGGCGATATTTACATGCAAAGCCTTACATGCTGCGCCGAAACATGCTGCGCCAAACAAAGAAAACCCCGTTGGCTCGTAGCGTTCCCGCGGCCAACACCGGCGCCCATTAAGGCGGCGAGCAGCCGGCGCGAACCGTTCCCATCAATCACAGGCACCGAAACGCGTAGCCATTTTTATGTTCGTCATTAGGCTAATTTCTTAGTTTTCCGGCCGAAGGAAACATCCTCGGCGCTGGAAAAGCGAGCTACCACGTATTTTCCCCCATCGGAGGAGGGTTTTTGTTTTAGACCACTATTTGCAGTTGAAATGTGATCATTAGCTGTTACTGCCCACTGTGCGCGTCGGTTGGAACGATGAGGACTTATTTGTACGGGCGAGTAGGTAAATATTCACCTAAATATATGTGAGAGTGTAAAACCAGTGCCACATTATACGCACACCGAAAACGGTAGCAGTCAGACTGGGCAAGGATTAAGCGACGCTTTTAGTATACTTGAAGGTACATTCGTACAAGTCGGCGACGGTTTCAGAACTCAGATGGTATTGAGACGCGTTAGATTTCCAATTCAAATGTGATCCTCTCGTAATGGGATTTTTCTAATGGAGTGGCGATACAAGCCGTCTCAAATAGACTCAAACAGACTTGGGGATAAAAAAAAAATCCTCTCGGCTTTAGCGCGATAAGATGCGGCTTAAAATAGAAAAAAAAAGTTGAACTGTTTGGTAGAAAGATAAAAATAAATGATTTTCCTATTTTAAGCACGGTGCGCTATTAATCTTCTTCTATAAATTAACGAAACAAAGAATGTGTTGCTGATTCTTTTCATCGTATTGTTAGATCATACAAATCATGCAAATCTCTTCATGAATATTTTAGATCCAATATAATTGTGCTAAAAGTTTATTGAGCCGAGATACTGTAAAGTTCACTTCAATATTAACAATATTTATAGGTTGAAAAATCCTTAAAGACAGCATTATGAAATTTTAATGATGAAGCCTCACATTTCTCACATCAGACAGCAACTAATACGCTACAAATTGATGTTCAAACACGCTACCACCTACAAAGCAACCGTTTTGCGTGCTGTGCGTTAATACAAAACACCTCTTTTGCATCAGTGCTTGAGTTCAGTACTGAGAAAGGCGTTTTCTTTTGTCTGCTTCATAAATTCCATGATATACCAGTTACCGTTCCTGTCCATAACTTTTCTATAGACCTTTCCAAACCAATATGAGATGCTCTCAAAGTTTTAGCATAGGAACGTCCATTTCAGACGTTTGTTGGGTGTAAAGCAATTTTGTTTTTAGGCATTTCCACTGAAGGCTAAAAAATCGAAACTGAAAAAGCTTAAGGAAACTGACGACGACAGCAAAATGGTTTTCAGAACAAGAATTGGCAACCAGACCCAGACGACCGGACAGCCATTTCTGTTTGCCACCGGCATCGCTTTAGGGCGGAAGTCCACTGGGTTCGGTTTGCGGTTGGCTGACCACTGGCCACTTGTGATTAGGGAAATTGCGTAATTGGAAGGATTTCCTGGGCTGATTAACTCGTTCGAATCCGGACGTGCGGCTAACCGCAGCCTGGTCAACAAGCTGGCAGGGTAAGCACCCTTTCGCTCTGTGCTGGTAGTGGTGAGAATGTTTTCATTCCGAGTGCATTCTTACCTTTTGCTGGTGGTGCTGTTGATGGTGCTGGTGCTGCCTTTTTAAATGCAGGTCGGGTCGATGAGATGCACTTCAAAGTTGGGCCCTGCAGATGCGCCCGCAGATAATTGTGTACAATTGCTATCAACTAGCGTATCGGCCAACGCGAGCGTATCTGCAACGCCTGGACTGTGCCGGAGGTGCCACACCGTCGTGTTAGCGATAAGGCTCGAACCTGCTCTTCTAGAGGCTAATTGCGGCTAATTGAAAAACGGAGCACCGAGTGCACTGAGTGCATTGGGAAAATATTTACACACAATATGTATATTTCTAGCACAGTTGCATAATTCACACCGGCTCACCCAATCCATACCTCGCACAAACCAACACAAACACACAACCGCAACCGATGATTGTTAATTGAACGCCCAACGAGGGTAACGTTAATTTTAACACTTCACAATCTTCAATCTCTTCTTCCTGCCAGCTTTCCGACCGCACGGGAACACTGCTTGCGGAACACTTGAAAACTTGGTTTGAAGCCGCAAAACTTATCACCGACAGCGAATGTCGAACCGGGCGGAAGGAGCATGCACCGAGCCTGGGATGACGAGGTCCGCGCGTTTGCGTTGGGTGCCAATTCAATTATCTGCCAGTTAGTATCGCTTTTGCCTGACCTCTACCAATACGTTCGGCACAAAGAACTTGCAAACGACGGCTGCTAGCTTTTGATCTTGCTGACGTTGCTGAATGTTACGCTGTGGTAATCCAACGATATGCCGCTACAAAACGCCGGTATACGGATCGATAGAGGATGCAAAATTTCTTTTTTTTCTATTTTTATTTCGAAACTGCCTGCTTGGATCCTACGGCGAGCGTAAAACACTCTAGCACGGTTTTGCTATTTCACTCCTTTTACCCTTACCACTGCAACGGAAACAACGTACCGACGGGTAAACGTAAACTACCCTCACGACCGCGTCGAGTCAAAACGAACGCGAACGATCGATGCGAGCGTAAACAAACGAATGAGCACGCGAACTACGCAAAGCGAACGTGAAACTAGCACCGAATGAACGGGGAGTTGAATGGGAACTGGAATTCAAACCGAGCCGCTGTTACGGCGAAACAAGATAAGCGTGGAGAGAAGAAAAAAGCTCGCTACAGGGGTCGTCAGCTGTGTTTTAACTTATGAACTTGGATAGTATATGAACAAATTGTAATTTTCTTTCTTCTTTCTGCAGCATATTTTCACTCTTATATCGTTTATCATGTTCACATAACTAAGAAGAACTAAACAGATTATTGGTTGGTTTTTATATAATTTTTCAACCATTCAAAATGAAGAACTTTTCAAATTTTCGATCAATTCAAATTGTTAAATTCAAAACAAATTTTAACTCGACGTACAGATTTGAATGTTATAATAATTATAATACAAAAATCGAATACATGCATTGTCCTTCAAACGTTTATCAAACGACCCCTGTAAAAGCGCCATTGCACTTGCCCCATGCACGGCTGAATTTAAACGTGCGCCATGTTACACGCACACAAAAGCACAAACAAAACACGCCTCCTTAGCAACCGTTCGCCCAATCAGCGTCGAGCAAACATGTGATGGGGAAAAGATACGCTGAACAATGTAATTCGAATAAATAATCGTTCATAAAGAAATCAAACATTAGAAGAAAAAAGAAACAAGCAAATACATAATTCATTGAAAAACAAAATACATTAATGTCAATAACAACGTTGTTGATGGTTTCGAGCAAACATGTTTGTAATATTTTAGTAAAAAAAAACAAACAAAGCAAAATTTCGCCAAGAGATTTTTTACTGATTTGGTCATTCTTTTTTTGCGTTATTTTAATTATTGCAATAAACATAACTTGTATTTAACATTAAATTCTCACGATACATGCGTTAAGGTCATAGACAAATTAAAAAAAATGGTTACACAATGGATCGAACATATGTAACTTCATCTTCACAATAAAAATTGTATTTCACCAATGTTACGGCTCTGTAGAGTAATCTAAAACTCAGTATTTATGTTCAGGTACTGTTCACACAGACTTTTAGTTACACTAGCTATCCAATGAACCATTAGCAAACAACCGCTCGTTTCATTTGAAAGCTGGCACATGTTATATTGTAAGCTGACTAACCCAATATGGTTAGCCAACAACACAACGAACGGAAATGTGCTCTATTGACACAACGCCAGGAAATTCGTTAATGAGATTTTGATCATTTTTCCCTCTCTCTGCCTACTAATACAAACAATCATTCAGATGTGGTTGGTTTCCAGAAGAAAAAAAAACTCTCATCAGATTGCCTTTTCATGTTTTTATTATTCCGATTAATTACCCGCTAGTAAATGTCAAATGCACGCTTAAGTTATTGCGCAGCGCTGCGGATGGTTTGTCGCCATTACAATTACCTTTCTGGCAAAGCTTAACAATGATCGTAAAAGTGGACATGCGAAACGATGTCAACCAGCCAGCGATAGGCAGATTGCCAAATCGTACGATTTTGTTTTCGAATCTAATTTCGGAAAACTACCTGCCCACAAGTTCCCCGTAAACGTGGTACTTAAAGCCGCCACGAGTCCACTTCAGTCGGATGATTAATAGCTTTACGGGCTTAATATAGCAGAAGCGTTGATGGCTACCCACTTCTTCTTATCATCGTTTGGACGAATGTTGCCTTTTCCCCCTCTGGCACTCTCCTTCAGCCGACCACGCACACCACACAATGACCTTTTTGCCTTTCTTTTATCCAGTGATCTAAGATCACAATCGATGCCGAACGGATTGTGCCGCAAATCGTTCGTAGACTGTGCGATGCCTTGTGACCAGGGGTCATTGTGGTTGGATGGCAGAGATATTAATGAGCAGATAATGAAATTTGTATTTCACTTTCATTGCGCCAGAGTAAAGTGCGATGGTGGCGTGGTTTTAGGTCAAATATAAAGATTCGGTTATTATCAGCAGTTAGCATCTTAATATCATTTTAATTGAATGAGAAGCAATAATCGCTCTTCAAATCGTGGCCAACGATCGTTGTAAATTATTTCAATAATTTCATTCAAGGTTTTGTTTTAGAAGGAAGCTAGAATAAATTTATAATGTTCTATTTTTCGAATTTTGAGCATCACCCTTAGAATGTTTCGTGTTGAAGAATAAAAATGACAAATAACAAACACAAACAACCCCTCAAAGTAGATCGTAAAATAATGCTGTGTCAAGTGTTGTGTAGTAAAATACACACGCAAAAATACGTTTTCAATGCGTTCACTGACCACTAAAGTCTAATAAATGAAATCATTTGTATGACATTAACAAAAGAAAAAAAAACTCCCATCAGATTCTCGGTTCCTATCGCATCCACCGGTGATTAACATTTACAAGAATGGCTTTAAAAGATCAGTTTTTTTAAGTTCAACAAGGTGCCGAACGAAGGTCTGCTTCGCTCACCCGGAGCAAGTGTTGATATTACCCACTCACGGGCTAACTGGCGCCGACCGAACAGCGGGATGCATCCCGCAAGACGCGCCACCACCGGTAAGAACCGTGAATCGTAACGAATCGAGCGTCGAAACACCGTTCCGAGCAAGTACAAGGAACAGCACGGAAACGGCTCCTAATGTAATTTAGATTAAAATTTGATTCGCTTTCCTTTTGAACGAACCAATCAAATCATCATTCTAAAACATCGATACGTTTCTCACCAGCAGCAGCCTTTCGGGCGGCGTGCGGCGTCCTTATCTGGATCCGAGAACGCTGCCGCCGGATCGTCTTTCGGACGGCCTGCAGACGACTGCTGCTTAGCGATCATTAACGCAATGACGCAGCCGTCTGCGGACGGGCCTGTTCGGGAGCTCTAGCGCCCGACCTTCACGTTTGGCGAAACACATTTGTAAGCGGATCTGACGTTTTAGCCATGGCTTTGGCGAGTAGAAAATTAAACTTACATGCGTCCTACATCTTCAAGCGTAGACCGCTTAGACCGCTACCAAGGGGCAACGATCGTCGAATCGGACACACTTTGGCCCGAGCCAAAGCCGCTTGGGTTCGACAAATCGGATGCTGCCAAAGGTGAAGCTTCTAATAATCCAATAAATTAACGATCAATTCTGTGCAAAGAGCAACGGAGCAATGACGTTCGTTTTAAAAGTATTTGCCAAGGCTCAGGTATCGATAATGAAGAATGAAAGGAGGACTAGAAGGTTTCACGACCCTGAAAAACGGAATAAACGTTGGTAAAAAGAACTCATGCATATTCTGTAATGAAATAAGTTGTGCAAGCCTTTTTTAAACATTTTTCCTCCTTACAAATGATTCATACAAGCTAAAAAATTCAAATTTTCTCTTTTAATTACCCTCAAATACTGGTCCAGAATTGATTTTATCAAGACAGTCCCCTGCATCCCACCGAAAAACCCTTCACGCTCCTTCATCACTCGAGAGACGCAATCCAATTCCCCACCATGAGATGCAAAAAATCTCGTTCGATCCGCTCCAACGTTTTGTTTGCTCTTCAAACACAGACGAGAGCAGAGCCAAAACCAACGAAACGACAGTGGCTGCTAGAATCAGGGGAAAGAGGGAGGAAGGGGGGGGGAATGTAAATCCAATTAACATTATCTTATAATCTAATCAAAACAATGCCGAAGATTCAACCGGGAACCGAAGCGTCCGGAGGAAAACTCCGATGAAAAACAAACTCCTCCCAATTTGGTTCGCTGTTGAAAGCGCTGGCAGCACTGCCACTACCGGTCGAATTGATTACTCCCCGAGTCAAGGAGTCATTTTGGGGGTTTGCTTTGGACCAGCACACCATCACTCCCTTCGTAAAGGGAAGGAACAATGATCACACACAACAACACAGACTAAACAGGCGAAATGCAATCTCCCGCGGAACGATTAGGCGTAGGAAAAATCTAATAAAACCGAAATCTAATGTCTATCAAATCGCTTTAATGTGGTTTCGCCTCTTTTTTTCTGCTGTTGTTTGCTTTTTGCTGACGGGCGGCGAGGAAGCAGGTTTCGGAAAAGGAGCAGCCTGTACGGGCTACTGTTTCGATTCGACTTCGATAAATGCGCCCGATCGCAACACCGGCCTACTTGCGCGGCCCGTGAACGTGACGCGTACGAAGGTCCATCATCATCCCCGAGGTCCGAAGGGAACGGGTGTTTCGGTAGATTAGTTGCCGTCCGAACCCGAACCGGTGGGGCTACCGTGAATAAATAATAGAGCGGATTGATAAATTAAAAATTCCACCGGCCAAATTAATTGCCTCCGAGTGAACCGGTGGCCGAATGAACAATTCGCTTGCGCGGTTTTGAGAGGGAGATTGCCTGCGGCGATCTAGAAGGCGTAGCGAAGTAGCCGCTTTGCTATCATTTGTCATTTTCGGCCGCTGATTTGACCCAGGTCGGTTATGACATATCGCTCCTTTGATTAGCTTGTAATTTTATTCGGCTTAATTTAACGGACGATTCTTTGATCTGTTCTGGCACGAATGATTTGACCAAAACCTTGATCCAAACATATTTTGTAAGTGCAATAAGAGCAATAGCTAGTGAGTCTGCTGACAATTAAACAAATTATTGTTCCAAGCCGTTCATGTAAAAATATACATATGTTGGTGGCTATTTTGCAATAAAATCACAAACCTAGAAGAAATTAGCTTTTCGAACAACGCATCAGCAGATTGGCAAGGTAGTTGAGTAAATGAATTTATTAAAATTGATTCTTTTACACGTGACAAAGTTTGGTTTCTGACAAATTTTTACAACTATATCTTTGAACTGAATTCGTATGGCTATTATTATTTTGTTAATAAAATCTTTTTGTTGAAGAACAACCAACCATCACAATGAATATCTTTAAGAAACAGGCTCGCTTCTTCTCATTTTGTCGTTAAAAAAAAGCTTGTACACCTTCCATCTTCTCCAATTGTTAAATCCACATAAAACACATTATTTTGATCGATTCATTGCCGCCAATAAAATGCACCATAAGCACGCTCACATTTGTTTGGCATCGTTCTCTCCCTCTCCCTCTCCCTTTCCCTCTCTTCTTGCATCCATCCCAGGCGATGTAAATTTTGGGTAACCATCCAACTTCTTTTCAATAGCCCGCGTGGGTAGATGTAGATTTTAAACCTATTAAACTGTCATTAAAAATGCCCACCACAAATGTAGCCCGGCTGTGTGGAAGGGCCCCCGTTGGTGTGAATATCCGCTGAACTTTATGCGTTTCGGGTTGATACGATGCACCACCACGAATGACAGCGCTCCGACGTCGACGCCGGGGTCGACGAATCTTTCAGTTTGGATTTTGGTAAATATAATTTTAATCGGTGCTATAACATTAATCAATCCGCTCGGAGCACTCGAAAAAAAACACGCTTTTCTACGTTCAACATCTGTTTGCAGCTGGCAAATGGTAATGAGTTATTTATAAATATTATACGGACAAAATGAGCTGTTTTTCCTTTACACAACTTGAGGGCAAATTATGCGTTTGAATCACAATTCATCGGAAACCAAACAAGTCGCATTCTTTAAATCATTTCCCTGGCGGTAAAGCAAACCAGACCGCTGGAAGAGCACCAGCATCCGCGTACCATGAGAAAGCTCCCCATTCGCACAATTACCCCGGACAATGGATAACCATATCCTTTACCGGTCGCATAAAACATTATCATTTACCCGGTTCAATCACTTCCCTTCGTTAAACGGTTTCCTTTTGTTCCGCTGCTGGCTGCCTTTCGCAGCCGCTGCGAACCACATCGGTAGGGGGTTTTCAATTAGTTTTGCTCCAACAATCCGAACCAAAACCGATCGAAGCCCGGGCCCATTACCGGTTCATGCATTTACGTGCATAATTTCGCGTTGCTGGCGGTTTGGTTTGCATCCCGCGCCTGGAACTGCACGGAATGGAACTCGTTTCCCGAGAGCGATAAACGGTAGGCAAGCTTTTATGTACGGGCATTTCTCGCTCGGCCGTCTCTTTCGCGGTGCCGTACTGTGCCGTTTGTCCAAACACACGTCGATAATTGAAATTCCCTCGTACATTCGGTCAACTAGTTATTGATTGCTGGGCGCGTAATTAGCATGATAACGAAATTTGATGAATCCAATTGTTCACGTTAGCTCGATACGATGCACCATCTGCTGCTGCTCCCGCAAAATAACAATCCCCCTTTGCACATTAGCTTTGCTGCCAAAGCAGTCACGGCTGTGATTGGTGGTTGGCCGGTGGATCCTGCGGTTTGCAAACTGAGCAAACTATCACCGCAACAATTGAACACTCAAGCAGCTGTTGGGACACTGGAGCGAATTAGCAAAACAAACATTTGCGGTTGCTTCAGGCATATTTTGTGTCGACGCTTCTCGTTAGCGGTGGTTCAATTACAATAATTTGGATAATTCGTACCATATTGTTCGGGTTGTCTGTTTTACTAAACCAACATACTGATTTTTTATTATTTAAACTTCGTATAGAATAGGCAAAAGTTGTGCTATGATTTAATACACGCTTTCCAAAAAAATTACATAAAGAGTTGTTTTTTATAATAATTTAATAAATCCCTTCGACAAGCGTTGCTAAATTATTTCAGTAGGTAATTGTTAATAAATCTTTGCTATACTAGTATAACAGCTTCAAATTTGATTCATAAGATCCTTCATAAAGTAAATAAATCGTATAAAACGTGCCAATATATGTTTAAAAAAATATTTTGCAAGCAAAAAATATCAACTAAGATTTCAATTGTATACGAAACACTGCCTAGCTTTAATGAAGATTTGACGAAAGATTTCGCGATACTCGTGACCTATTTTAACGCAAATTCACTTATCGGACTTATCGCATAAAGACAAGGCTTGAGCAAGGAGCATGGAGTGAACGAAACAATTTCCATCCAAGACGCAGTGTTAACCGCTCGAAACCCATAAACATTGCCTCGACGTGGCAACCTTCTAAGCACACGTCACGGCCATGGTGATAGAAACAATGTCTGCCGCACCGCTGGGAGGTTAAATTATGGTACAATAATTTATGAATTTACCTTTCCACTTCAATTGCTTCACCCCACCGCTCGCACGGGACGCGCCCTTCCCGATCCGCTCGCGATTAACGATGACAGATGAATGTGGTCGGAGTCGTCGAAACCAAACCCCGAAGCGCTTAACCCATTTGAGGTTACGTACCGGGTACGAACGAGATCATTACGGGCGAACAAATACCGATACTACAGCCGGTACGAGAAGTTTCGTATGGTAATGGGTCCCACTTCGAACGCCGTATCATCACGCTCCGGCCGCAAACAAGATGAAAATCACTTATCGATGTTTTATTGCGAACGTTTCCATTTGCGGAACGAGATCATGGCCGGCGTCGATCCGCCCCTCCCTCCCTCCCCGGGGGGGGCGGAGAGCAAAATTTGATTATTTATAAAACAAATGACGGAATTATCGCTTATTACGAGCCCGCACTTTTCCGTGATTGACCACGTCCACCGCGTTGGTACGAGCGTCTCGTTTGCTACAAATCGATTGCGGCGAGCCAGGTGAGAAAACCGGAGCGCAAATGCAATCGTTTTTTCGTTGGCTGCAAGCGCACTGGCCGCTGCACTTATTGATTCCCGTGACGCCTGAGGAGTACGCTGATGGGCGCTCAGAACGCAACGGGCTGCCCTTCGCGCAGGAAACTCAAGAAAAATCAATTACGTGCGTTATGACAAGCGCACACACGACCGACCACGAGCACGAGAGGAAAAAAGCACGATTCGGTGCTTCGGTGCTTCCCTCACGAAGCTCATCCAGCACGACCCAAATGCAAATATGAAAATATTGTGATCAGCTTCATCAGCAACACATCACACACACC
>JXXA01009420.1:0-12775 GCA_000956255.1 Anopheles punctulatus | reverse complement strand
AAATCATCACTCTGGTTGCATAGAAAATATAACACATCTTTCCATAAGATCTTCATTGCGCAAGCACCCTGTGTCGGTTAGTTTGTTTATGAATGTTTGGACGCCAATGCCCATCTTTTGGGGGTGTTATACGTTATTGTAAACACACACAACTGAGCGTAACATAGCACAAATGACAAATACACACCAGAAACGAACATTATTTTGCAGAAAACGCGTAAATTACATTGGAGTAATTCGTAGAAGTTTTAATTAAAACCATGGTATAGAATTATTAACACACCCAATACCCAATAACGAACCGTCTCAGCATGGAGCGTACACAGGTCTGTGCCTTCTACGAGCTGCTTGAACCCCTTTTTAGTCAGCTTGATTGCGATTCCTTGATTGCATAGTTATAAAACTAGGTTAAATATTATGAACGTGTCCGTTGTGACTGTGTGGAACGCGATCTTGTCCGACTCGTACACTGGCTGCGTGCGCCTGTGCACTAAATGCCACATCAAATGGGTACATTTTACGATTTAATATTTGATTCTCACCTTCGCACCGGTGCTTAAGTACACCAGGCAAAAGAAACAATTTTAGAGTCTGAAAAATTATAGCTTACAAAGGAACGACTGCTTTTGCGAAGCAACGAAGAAGGTCAAGAAGAACCAAATAACAGGGAACGCAACTAATCTCCTACACGGTATATATCATTTGCGTTGCGCTTTTAGAAAACCTTTTCAGGCGGGTGGTAGTTCAGGTTATCGAAAAAGGAAGTGGCACGCGGGGAAATGAAACGGAAAATAAAATATTCAAATGCGACGAAAGAACACGAACATTCCACGGCCAGAGGAGTAATAAAATAAGATTTTACTCGTTCCGTATTTTATAAATAGCGATAAAATCTTGTGCCCTGCTTCATTTAGAGAAGCTACAAGAAACTCGGGCGAAATAAATTACAACGCTGCCTTGTGCGTCGTGGTCGGTGTATGGCGGGCACAGCTAACAATAAATTCATATTTAGAAGCTCAGCCCAAATCTATGGCTTTGTGTTACAAAGAATGATAATTAGGAGTGCGTGATATAATGCGGCACAACTGGGAGCGAAAAAGAGAAGACAAAGCAAGAAAATAAAGTTTCTAATGTTAAATCCGAAATTAAAATCCCAGATTTGTAGCCAGCCGGAATGCAGAATGGCTGGTCGGAATTGGTAAAATCGTGCTTGGTAATGGCTTTTAACGACAAACGGAAAAGTAATAAGCCGAACGCGGTGCAAATGAACAAACAAAAACGCGAAACTAGAATAGAAGCGGGAAGTAAGCCATGAGAATTAGTAAGAGAACGAGAGATAGAGCGAGAGAGAGAAAAACGACACCTAAACCAAAACGAATTATGAGCAAAAGAAATAAGGCAAAGGGCAGATTGGAAGAAGGAAGAATAACAAAAGCGATGAAATGTACATACGAATACGAATAGAGGAACGGTGAAGGTAGAATTATAATAACAATAATTTTGAAACATATGCACCACACTAAAGCCTAAACGAGCCCATGTTTCACGAGTTTCAAGAAGCATTGAAAAGATTCAAAAAAAAAAAAACGAGGAACGTAAAGAGATACACGAAACGTGTAAATAAATAGAACTCAAAAATTATCTCGCCACGGAGCCGGTAAAGTAAACAAAAAATGCGGAAACAGAATAAATATACAGGATGAAAACGGGAGAGCACACATTTTTCAAACTCGGAAAGGGCACCGACCGAAGAAATACAAGCGATGCAGTAGAATGAACGAAAAATAAAATACTGAACGATTGTTTGAAACCAGACCGAAATACTGGGAACATTAAGAACGGACGAACATTAACAAAAATCGTTTCCAAAGCAAACTCGCGATTAGCCGTGGGATTGCAATTAGCAGCACTCCGAATTGCCATAAAAATTGAGCATTTTAAATAGTCTAAAGTCTGAACGTCATAAAAGATATAAAACGCAGCCACCACCACCATCACCAAGAGCATTATGATACAGTCGTGAACCACAAACGGTAAGAAAGCAGTAACGAACCGAGCAGACGGGAAGAGAGGAAAAGACAAAAAATAATGGAGCGAAAAACAAAATTATTATTACAAAAAAAAAACGAAAAAGAAAACAAAAGAAACTTTTTATACGACCATAAAATTCACCAATGGTGAAACGAAACGAAAAACCTCGTGGCATAATTGTGCCCGTTGTAAAAATGATCCAGCAAAACTGATGGTGCTATAAAATAAAAATACTTTTCCATCGTACTCTCCTCCGCGCCCGCTAGCGGCCATGGCCACCCACCACCAAACGGTAGTCGGGAGGGGTGATGTGATTTCCTACTTTAAGAAATAAGGGAAACAAAATATAAATATAATCTCAACAAGAGAAACGCCAGAGAGCGACAACCATGGTGTGGTTCCCCCTGCGTTGAAGGAAATACTAACAAATTTTAATGCGTACACTGTTTACACTGCTCTCGTCGCCATTGGTACAGTAAGTCCCAAGCAGGAGCACGATGATGAGCAGCGAGACCGAGTGGAAGTTCGGTGGAAACAAAGCTAAAACCAACCGAGGAGGTGACTGGAAGCGCATGCAGCATATAGTTACACTTACAGGAGGGGATCCGTCTTCCATAACAATAACAATAAAAATAAATGAAAACAGAAAACAACCAAAAATAGCAATGGAAAAAGACGATTAAAGGAAGCGCAGTATTGCGAACGGAAGCGGTGCTGGTGGTGGATGCTGCGGAGCGAGTTAACAACAAACGCTGGGGCACAGGGAGAAGCTGTTAAAATGAGTAAACTAAATAAAATAAAACCTGACATAAAGTGAGACAGATGCTGCGGCAGGGGGTACCACCTAACGATCGTTCGATCGAGCGCGAGCCCCGGTACACGGGACGAGGGAATGAGACAGTGCGATATAAACTTGGTTTGATGGTTCGTAAAACATGGTGTGGCCGGGTGAGCGAAGAAATGTTGCAAGAAAATAAATATAAAATTCGATACGAAATAAGAAAATGAGAACCGCATTTCGTTTCAGCACCGTCCTCAAAGTGCCGCACCGGACTGGACATGTTATGTTTTCCAAACGACAACAGGGACGCTCTTCTCCTCGGGTCGGAATATTTCACCATTTGGACGCGGTAATAACAGTATAATTATTCTGCACAGTTGGAAATTAAAACTGGGAGTAATGAAACAGCATAAAATAAAAACTAATAACGATTCTGCACGAACATTGCAGTGGAATTGAATGGTCCTGTGAACTGCGGAATGTTGTCCGTTGTTTTCGCAGGATTCTTGACAGCATTATTTGTCATTTAAGAGAGACAGCTTTTTGCTCGGTCACATAAATTCACATCACAGTTGGCACAAACTATTTAACGAGAATTGCCACGTCTGCAAGTTTTACAAAACAATCATATATCATGTGTCATATTGATACTAAGAGATTTAATTGGTAAAATATTTTGAATGTAGCCACATCTACACAAGGGCAAATTATAGGATTAAAAGATCAATTTATATTTATTTAAAATCTTTTCAAAAAATTCATCGTCTAATCCTGTTTCAACTGTGGATGGAAACCCTAACTCGTGGACATTTTTGCATGCTTCAAACAGCAAACAAAAGGGCCAAGATGATAAAAATCCACCGAGAATATTGAACGAACCGAGAAGAATAATTTTCACAACGAATAAATCCTAGCTTACAAAGTATTGAAGTTCTTGAAAACATCCACCCACACCACATGAAATGTGTGTAAACATATTCCTAAAAATAAAATGCACAAATATAGAAAACTAGCAAGGCGTTAAGATATATAATGGCAAATGCTCATATCAAACGAACCGGGGAAAAAATATAACTCTCACCCTAAGGTGTATAATAAATAGAAAAATAGAGACGGCAAGATAAGAAAACACAAGCATTAATAACTACCGGAGCCAAATGGAATATTCGTGTGGAAAATAGCATTCCGTGGGTAAAATGGGAGCGGTACACGTCTGGACGATTTTGATGACCCGGGAAAATGGTTAAAACCGAATGTGAAAAGATGAGAAGAAGTTTAAATAATAAAAATAGATATAATAACATCACCGTCCGCCAAACGCACACTATGAAACATTGCACGATATAAACGAAACGATCAAGTGCGGTTGAGCACAGGGAAGGTTTGATGAAATTTGAAGTTGGAAAAGTATATACTACATCAAAAATATAACACCCCAAACGAAAGAGTACGATAACGAACACATCCACCAAAGCAACCGCCGCCAGGAGACACGCACACCAGTAACGTAAAACGATAAAGCGTCGTAAACGAACAGAAGAAATAATAAAAGAATACAGCGTAAAATAAAGTTTAATTCATGGGATGTTATAAAGTTTTACGAGTTTTATCCCCGCAAACTTCTTGCCTCGGCTCGGGGCGAATGGTACCCTTGCCGGTACGGGCGTTCCTTTTCCACATGGGACGCTGGGCACGGTTCGTTTCACTCTTTTACGCTCCTGTTCGACCGGCATCATCGTCATCTGCGTCATTGTTTTTCTCTTTCTCAACTTTAACGCCCGATACGTCCGATAAAGAAACGTAACCTTTGCGGGCGCAGCTAGGGAGAAGCGCGTACCATTGTCGAGTGCTGATGATTGCACGTCCTGACGGCTGCGTCCTACACATACCCAGAGGGAGAGAGAAAGAACGAGCGAAAGAGAGAACGCGAGTGGAGACGAGTTGGCCCATAACATTGCCGGAAGGAGTGTGAACGGAAGTGGAGAGTGAAATTGGCTTCGCACCTTCGCATAGCAAGGATTCGCGCCATCGGGGTTTTAATACTTTTATCGCGTGGCGCCGAAGTTTTTAATCCCAAAGGGATAGCACGTCAGAGTGCAGTGCGAGATGGAAGCAATTTACAGTATCGGATAGTCCCTCGACTTCGAATGCATCTTCAAGCTAGTGATGACGTACGACGCTATCGAGAACATTTGGAAGGAGTTAATGCATAGCTGTAGGAATTTTCATTTGTGGGGGTAGCAAAAGGAAGTAATATACTTGTATTTTAGTTTTATAATTTATACTATAATTAAGACACATTTTTAGACTGATGTTTTGAGAAAGTGCAAGCAAAAACTGCTACTTCTTGAACCAATAAATACTGAACAAATAAACCGTAAGCCCATCAGGCGCACCGGAGTTTTTTTTGTTGTTTAAAGATACAGCAAGTTGTTTACGAAAGTTCTTCTTCTTCTTCTATTTGGCGTAACGACCGAAGTCATGCCTGCCGTTTTACCGGCTTTCTAGACTAATTTTTACCACCATAGCTGGTTAGTCACTCCTCGCTAGGGGAAGACGATCCGAATGGGATCATGGTATCGGTCCTGCCGTGTGAAGACCGCCGCCGCTACCACTACACCACCGGGCCGCCCTTAGTTATTTTGCGAAATATAGTTTTGCTCAGAGGACAGTTCTGCTACGTATTGCAGTTGGTGCGTTCAATGATCGGGCTTATGTTGGCTGCCACAGAAACAACAACAAAAAAACGGACAAAGATGTGCTTGAATACAAATGTGCATAAAATTAACCCCAACCAAACGATGGCGTGTACGCGTACAAATAGGTTAATATTTTCACGTCCAGCATCATGGGGCCATGTAAATCATGGAAGCTGTGTGCATTTAGCTAGCAAGACGATCTCCGTAAGATCTGCCATACCCTGCTGCGAACAAACAACGCACCGGGTCTTCCTGCGGCAGGCAGCGCAGATGCTTCGGCAGATCGAAGAAGTGGAACACACAGTTGTGTAAACAAACAAACCGTCGATCGCAAAAAGGCCGTTCGTGAAGACCTTCCATGTGCGGACAAGATGCAGTTTCGACTCATCCCATATTTACACAGCCATTGCCAAACAAACGGGACCACGCGGGACGTAGCTAACCGGCCGGAAGTGCCGGGCCGGGACCTCGAAAGAGAGCGAACGATCATTCATGTGTGGTCTGTCGGTATGCGGTTACTATTAAACTGTTCCAGCGGAATATCGTCACCCTTACCTTGTACTGCTGCAGCGTGAGCGATTCCGCCTCGGCAAAATCGTTGTCGTCCGAATCACCGATGGCTTCGATGATATCCAGCGGCTCGTTGTCCTCGCTCGGGGCACCACCCGACTGCTGGCTTGCACTTGACCCAGCGGCTGCCCCGTTTACGATCGCAGCCGGATTGGTCGGATTTTGTGGCAGATTTCCTGAACCACCACTACCACCTCCTCCATTGCGCAGATGGTATTGTTGCTGTTGTTGCTGCTGCTGTTGGTGATGTTGCTGCTGTTGTTGCTGCTGTTTTTGTTTGTGCTGCTGCTGCTGCTGCTGCTGCTGCTGTTGTTGCTGCTGTTGTTGTTGCTGCAGCAGTTGTTGTTGTTGTTGTTGCCGGATGACGTTCTCCAGCGCATATTGCGCCCGGCTGTCCGGTTCCGGCACCAGAAGGTCACTCCAGTCCGGCTCCGCTTTTATCGATACGGCTTGCTGCATCATCGTGTCGAACATTCAGCGTCCTTTTGGGAAAACCTTACACCTCCGCGACTTGTGCTTGCGTATCAGCAAAGTTGCACTTGTTTGGGCTTTTTACTTTTCCTCGAACGCACAAGAGCCTTCTTTTTCGTAGCGCGAGAAAAAGGTATGAACCGTGAGCTCGAATGAATGCACTGCGCAGTGGAAAACTATCTCCTCACCCTCTTTTCACACACACAAACACACGGGGACACACACGCACGGACGCAATTCAAAGGATTTTCTCGAGATCAAAGCTGTCAATAAACAGTATCGTACGCGCGGAGACTCACTTTGCAGATTGAAAAACGTGCTGTCTTACGGATCGATCCTTTGGCAGCAAGGCAGCAAGGATTATTATGATTATTTGCTTGATGCAAAGGGGAACGGGGGTGGGGTCGCTATACCCTTGCGATGAAAGAGGTAGTGGTTTTCACGACACAGTGCTGCTATTGCTGCTGCTACGAATCGCAACGGGCGTTGTGGACCTAGTTTACGCACTGCTACACAAGCTTACAAGACGATTTGTTTTAGAGAACTACAATACTGCTTCCGGGAGGCGGCTTTTGCTTTGGTTTGTCGGAAAACTGGGTGAAAATTTCAAGCGAACGAATGGCTTCCACCAGACTCCGTGCTTCCTGCCTTGACGATTTCCAGAGAAATAATAAACACGATGGAAGAAAAGGGAGCAAAAAACTCCCAGTACAAACCCTGAACAAGGTTTTGTATGAAGTGTGCTGCTTCTCGCTCGCACTAATAATGCGATGCGCACAATTGTGACGTCATAGAAACTAAAAATCCCCATTCTGAGTGTTGCAGTACGGTGTTAGCCGCGGAATGGATTATAATGTCAAACCTTGATCCGAAAAGTAAACATTCGTTCAATTCAACTCTGAGAATTTAACGAAATCTGTAAGTGGAATATTAGAGAAAAATTGGAATTGAATTAATAAAATTAATGAAAACATTACAGCGCGTTAAGCATAAAACATCAAAAATCGAGGATGTTTTCAATATCCGTTTCATATTAGTTTTTGTAATACATTCTAGCAATGATGAATTGAGTTTCGTTAAATTCTCACAGAAATGTTGAAGATAAGTTGTTTATTTTCTGTTTGCAAGTTTATTTTTTCTATATGTAAATTTTTATATTCAAAGAAACAGCAATGGAATTGTAATGCAGTATATAAAATCGAAAATATTAACGAAACAAAGCTGTGGAATCACACTGTGCATTTCTTCAAATGTCATCGCTTTAGTTTGTTTTGATTTTCAGAACCCATCAAACGGAAGATTTCTGCGGTGAATAATATACACCGGCGGGAAGTGATAACCGGTATTGCGCCATCCAGTTTTCCTCACACCTTCTGATAACCAAAGAATAACAACAAATAATATAGGAAAATGTCCATCACTAACTGCTTCCGATATCTGGCTCACAGTGCTCTGAAACGATCGATCGGTATAGTTAACCCTCGCTTTATCCACACCACAGTGCGTGAGTATTATGAAATCAGGTTTATGCGAGCTTAGTAAAAACAATGCTTGTGTATGTCGTGTTTTTCCCCGTTCCCCGTTGCAGAGTTATTACATGGCGAATACGAATGGCAGGATCCAAAAAGCGAAGACGAAATGTAGGAGACTATCCATAATAAACACATTGTTTTCATTTTTAGTTCTAAACCCTTCTTGTTACCCTTCTACTCATCCCTTCACGTACCACTATAGCGTTAACATAACGTACATCGATAAGGACGGTAAAGAGACGGCCGTGCGGGGGAAGGTCGGTGATAACGTACTTTACCTCGCTCATCGGTATGGAGTAGAGATGGAGGGTGCCTGTGAGGCATCGCTAGCCTGTACCACCTGTCACGTGTACGTGCAGGACGAATATCTTGACCGGTTAACCGCGCCGGAGGAGAAGGAGGATGATCTGCTAGATATGGCACCGTTTTTGCGCGAAAACTCCCGTCTCGGCTGCCAGATTCTGTTGCAGAAGGAACTTGAAGGCATGCGGTTGCAGCTTCCGCAAGCGACACGAAATTTCTACGTCGACGGACACAAACCAAAACCACACTAGTTCGTGTACTCTTGTGGTTCTTCGTTAGATTTCATTTTTTGTATGTTCCTGAGCGAAGAAAAAAAGAAAAGAGCTACCGAACGGTTGAATTTCAGTTAAATGTATGCTAAAAAAGGGAAAATAAAAAATTGTGACGCGTGTGTACAACCAACCGGCTCGTCCTCTTTCATGTTCGGCGTCCGGACATCCCGACCGGTTCCAGCTTTCCAGAAATACCGGTTTCATCCCGTTCTGGGCTGGTCTTAGATTTTCGCACAGGAAAAGCCAATGATTTGCATAGCGGTCACCATCAAGAAACGGGCGCGCACGCAAACATACCTTCTAAGATGACCGCTTGCATAAACTGCGATAATAGGGGTGCGCAAACTAGTCTCTAAGCGCGGTTTAGGGTTTAGCGTGTGACTAGTTTTTTGTTCTGTGTTACGCCTAGTCAAGGACACGTTGGCGCATCTAATTTTTTACATTTTCTTTGCGAAAAGAGGGGGAAATAAAACGGCGAAACGTCGCGTTCTTTATTATTAAAGTCTTCTCTTTTTTATTGATTTCATACATTACTACTACAACATTCCGCTTTTGTATCGTGCACCACCGATCGTTTCACCATACCATTCTTTTTTTACAATCTTTCTATTCTCCTTTTCACGCAACGAGTAACGAAAAAAACCATCAACAGTTAAAAGAAAACGGAACGATGCACCGCAGCATACTTTTCTAAAAACAAATGTCACATGGATATAGTTTAATATTTAGGGGGCTAGGAGGAGGGAGGGAGACAAGTGATAACATTTTAAATTTTACACGCACGCACATGAACACACAAACAAACAATTAAATGTGAAACAAGAAGAAGGCGCTGGAAAACATAAAACGCAACGAGCAAGCGCGATCGTCTTCATCGTAGGGAAGAGAAATCCTGCTCTAATCCCCGCTCCCATTACGGCGCTAGGGGATTCTGTTGAGATCTGAAATCGCGGAGGGGGAGGGAGGGAGCTCTCTTCCACACGCGCAAAACGTTCACAATTATTTAGCTAGAAAACGGTCCTCTTCTCGCTTGCTTCAGGAACACCCAATGTTTAGCGGCACACTATTGGAAAACAAACCTGTTTCGATGCCAACCGATTCCGACGCAGGACACCGAGAAAGGGAGGGGGAAAGTAACTAATCACAATGCACAACCGGACGCAAGGGGGAGGGAAAAAAAGGAAAAATATGTTTCTTCCGGTGTCTTTTTGCGCATATCGTCTTCACTTTTTCACTGGCGTTCTTTTCTGGGGCGTTCGAGTTTTTCTTCACGCGCGCCCGTGTGTACGTGCGGTGTTTGCGATCGAGTTCAATAGTACCGTCCGGACGAGCAGATCTGGTTTCCGTTCTAAGTTCTAAGCCCCTCTCGCCTCCCCCTTGTGATTGTGCTCGCGACGTAAATGCAAAACCAGACCAACAAAACGTCCAGTTTCAGTTATTCCCTCATCCGATCTCATCTTGTTCCTCAACCCACAGCAACGAACCGAAGCTGGATGGCTGGAGAGCCACTGCTGTCAGCGAATGCTGGTACCACCGCGATAGTAATCGCTCCGTCCACTGGACCGGCCCGTCATGGAACGATGCTGGTGGTGGTGGTAATGATCGCGACCGCTGCGATCGTGACCGGAATAGCTGTCGTAGTAGTAGTGGTGGTGATGATCCCTGCGAAAAGCAAGCAAAAGAAGAAAAAAAATGTACCAAACGTTTTTCCCACGGTTTGCCGCGCGACCATTACTGACGCCTAGACGTATATTACCTTGACCGCGTGTCCCGTTCCCATCGCTCCCGATCGCGCGCTTCCACCTCGCATGCCCTGCAGTGGTGGTAGCCGTGCGTGAGATGTACGCCACCATAACTGCTCTTCGGGTGGGACACTCTGCCATAGTAGACGCCCGGGGTCGGATCGTGCGGTTTGCTCGTGGCGGAAAAGTCCACTCGTATTCGCCGATCGCCTATCTCGATCCCATTCGCTTGGTCGTGTGCCACCTTTGCGTCTTCAGCACTTTCGAAATACACGAAACCGAAGCCCCGCGACCGACCCGTCTGAAAGAAGGAACGGTGTGATCGGGATTAGCAATGGTAGTGAACAACAGGTCTAGAGCGTACATGTTCGGAAAGGCCTTTAATGAGAATGCTAGCGCTTCAGACCACATTCCATCCTAAAAACTTTCCAATATGTGCTAATCTGCCGCGTGATTTCATCGGTACAACACACCAGCTTCACGTGTGTCACCGTATGCGTCATGCGGTGCTTCTTTTCCGAATTTCGGCACCAAAAAGTGTCTTACCTTTGCGTCCAGCACGACGGTCGTCTTTCGCAGCGGACCAAACTTGGAAAACGTATCATACAACTCCGCCTCCGTTGTGTAAATGCTTAGATTAAACACGGCCAGCACCACCTTGCCGGAGGAACCGTGCGTGGAGCATTCGTGTGTGCCTGCGCCCATCGAAGAGGATGAAGACGCCGGCGGGTCATGATAGTGTGAGCTTCGATGGTGCCCCGAATTCCTTCGATAACTGCCGGAAGCACTGTAATCACCCGTGGCACGACTTGATCTGTGATCCGACTCGGAGGTGGTTGGATTGTATCGGTCCGAATCGTCTCGATACTCGCGCCGGTAGCTTCGTTCCCGGCTGCGTGACCTAGAGGTCTGCAATGGACAGAAGTGGGTTGGTGTTTAATTTAGCAGACACACTTGCATTTGCCTTAGCGGCTCGGCTTACCTCGTAATAGTTGTAATTCCTTGAGTGACTCATATTTCTTGTGTTTGTAGCTGTGTTGTAAACGAAATGTAACAAAATACTTTATCAAGCGAAGCGCACGCGAATGCTTGGTTTTCGTAACTGAAGATGAGATTGCCTATCGTTTTGATCTACTGAACTGGGCTACACTAATGCTGAACGGCATATCGTACATACGCGCACACTTTTTCACTGGTGGAAATCCGGCGGTTTCCTCGTTTCTGTTGTTGAACGTATCAATTCTTCCGGTCAGCCGGTGTGTGTGCGTGTGGCTTTTCCACAGTCCGCCGGTCCGATGCGAAGGAAGAAATCGTTACACGCGCACCCCGTCCGTTGTGTTCTTCCCGAAGCCGCTCTGCATCGGGACGGAGGTGAAAAGCGTTTGATTCGCCGGCAAGAGTTGTGGAGGGAAGATTGGGCAGAAAATCTTGCGAAAAAGGGGGAAAATGGTTATTTAGCAAAAAAAAACACCGACTTGTTCTTCTTCTACTTTTTCAGCGAAAATAATAACAACAGTAATAGCAGAAGCAGCAACAAATAAAGATTGACAAATCCAACCGCTGTGGGAAAGTAGCCTCCACTGTAGATTTGGATGACTACCATGGAGGATATCGTGTCTTCAAGGCCGGATCAAATTACAAAATGTTGAATTAAAACAAAAAGTAAATCTGATAGAGTAATACGAAGGAAAAAACGACAAACATACCAAAATAATAGCTATCTTCTGTTGCTTGTGCAAACCTTGGTCAAGTATAGTGGGCGCCTTGGAAAGCAAGCGTTTTTAAAGCGTTTTTGGTTGTCAAACCATACTCGAGCCAAGCGCGCCAAATTGTTTGTAATGAACATATAGCACATCGCAGCGACGAGTTACGAATAGTGTACAAGTTTTATCGTGTTTTCAATGTAAGAGGGAGGTCTCTAGCTAGCAGATATGTCCGAAACATCTTCCCAACAAACCGGGAATATCATTCCCGAAGAAACGATCAAAATCCTCGTCGCCAGTGATATTCATCTGGGGTACAATGAAAAAGACGCGATTAGAGGTAAATATGCACCGGTACTGGAATATTCCTGTGGCATATCTAGATGTAAGAGATTACTTATGGATTTGATCGTCCTTATTGCAGGTGAAGATAGCTTTATCACATTCGAAGAGGTTTTGCAGCACGCCCTGGTCAACGAGGTTGACGCAATACTGCTTGGAGGCGATCTGTTCCACGTTGCAAACCCGTCAACGAACACATTGGATAATTGCTTTCGGCTGCTCAAAACATACACCCTCGGGGACAAACCGATTGCGCTGGAGTTTCTAAGTGATCAGAACGAAAACTTTCCTGATTCGCTTAACCGAACCGTAAACTACGAGGATCCGAA
>JXXA01009417.1:0-17448 GCA_000956255.1 Anopheles punctulatus | reverse complement strand
TACCATGCACATTTAGTATGATTAAATACGATGGAATATTTAAAAACAAAAATAATTTATAAAAATTGTTTTTTGTTCCATGTATAATTTGAGTAAATGAAAAGAACTAGCGTAAAGTTGAATGTTTACCTTTCAACGGGTCATCTGCAGCATGATCTTTCTAACATGCTGCAGTAGCTATAAAGAGAGTGAATAGTTCGTCGGGAGAGCGGTTTGGAAAACACCGGCCGCTTCTTTCCTTATGCGGCTGGCGTACAGCATAAACGTACGTTAGCAAGCAGACTAAAAGGGGGAACTCACAGTCACGAACTCGAGCTTGCATCGCTCTTTCGTCGGTTCTCGTTATTTCTCGCTCGCTTCGAACTCTCTTTTTTCGGACGATCGGGTTCGTCTCTTCGTCGACCGTGACCGCGAGCATCGGTCTCGGTGGTGGCCTGTTATGCGGCACCCCAGGGCAATGGACGAACGTGGCACAAACGCAGGGGATGCGTGAGCGAATGCTCGTCTAGCTTCCAAGCGGCGGCAGCAGCATAAACACGCGCTGCGGAGCATTGCCGAACGCGCCAGCCAGCCAGGGTCGATTGTGAGGCCTTTCCGTCTGTTCGGTCGCTCGCTCGCGAGAGATCGCTTACTCATGCTGTCCGTGGTTTGCATTGGAAGCGAGCTGCCGGGTTCCACCATGGCACAGCCGGACGGCACGTTATAGTGCAGCGTGAGCTACGACCAAGTGAACACAACCGACCGGGCCCGGCAAAACGGGGCACGTGCGTGTATGCGTGCGAGCGAGCGTTTTTCGTTTTTTTTCGTGTCTTTTCACCCCTGCTCCGGGTGTAGTGCAAGGATTTCACGTATAGCAACGAAATCATCAAATGTGTGCATGATGCCTTATTGAAAAAAAAAAAAAAATAGTGCCAAGTGACACGTGCACGCAAACCGATCCGATCACGGAAGAAGAAACCGTTTTGCCGACTTTTCCGAGCGATAGAATAATCCCTGGTGGTTATTAGTGGCCGGATTACGGGTGTTTTGTGTTCAGTGTGTACAAGCAAAAAGAAAAAAAATATCCCATTTTAATGGTGGAAAGAAATCAGCTGATGGTCAGCAGTTTCTGCAGCCGTGGCAAGTGATATGCAAAGTGTGCTTTCGGAGTCGCAATTGTGCCGTTTTTCGCATGCTTTTGAATTCGATTTGAGTTAAGCGTGAGGTTAATATTTCCCCACTGCTGCTTCGAGTGCAATCGCTTCATCTTCGAGAGTGGTGAAGGTGAAACCAGTGCAGATTAGTCCAGTGTTCCAGGGTTACCCTTGTGCGACGAAAATAGCTTGCCGTTGCGGGAGGAAAAGAAGTAAAAAGCAAAGCCGCGTAGGTAAACAAAACATTTTTAAAAAAAGTGCAACATGAAAATGTTTTATAGATGAGGAGAAATTTCGTTCGTAATTCGGACGGTAGTGAAAACACTGTTTGCATCCCTTCACGGGGGAAGTAATGCCGGTGGGAAAAGTAAAAAATGAAGATATTATGCTAATAATAAGTCGCTCCCTCCGCGGTGATTTTTAATACCTGGACAATGATGATTTTCTTTTGTTTTACTTATTTAAAAACGGTTTCATTAAGGAACAATTAAACAGTAATGCTTTCCGTCTGCCGATTACGATAACGCTGGAGCGGGAGAAATTCCTTCGTCTGAGTGGATTGTGATTATTTTTTTTTTATAAAAATGAAAATGATGGCCGTATAGAGGAAACGCTACGGCACTGCTATGCATAAAGTACCTGAGAGCTGGATTCTGGTTAGAAGCTAATGCGTGAACACGTTGTTGTTTCCCTTAGCACTCGATGAAAGATGCTTCTGTCGATGGTTTCCCACGTGTAATGCCACGGTGTACCGTAGGGTGGGCGGAGATTTTCCCATAACATTTCCCGTCTCACAATTGTTGTTAATCAGCATTGACTGGTTGGTGAAAAACTGGGGCAGACACGTCGTCGTTTCGCTTCAATTTAATTAACCACGTAGCGGGATGTACGTAGTAAGACGTCCAGGTCAACACAGTGATTGTCAACTATTTTATTTTAAACTAAAAATAAGCATTTGACTTCGTCTTTTTGTGGCACTTGAGTGAACCTGGTTTCGGCCATGCATTTCAACATTCAGAATTCGGCAAATAATCAATCAGCAAAATGAGTGTAGGTACTCTTTTATTTGCCATCAATCGGTTTGATACGCAAGCACTGCTGTTTTCCTGTACGTAGAGGAGAATTTTAAGATGCACGGTATGCTATACGTATTGTAAATGACCGTGTATAATGGCTGATATCATTCTCTATAGCTCAATGTTACGATAAAATATTCACAGGTTGTCGACAACTGTTCTGTTTTATTCCATCAGCATAAGTAGCTTGTGGAACGTGAGGTGGTATTTTACCTACTTTCTTCCAACCCAAACCATGTTAATGAATAGAAATATAGGGTTCAAAGTTATGAAAGCTTACGGAGCATAACTAAGGAAAATTGGATTAATATTTGGATTGGCCTTCCGAAAAGCCAGTTGGTTGTGATTTTTGCTGGTGTTTGATTTTTCCATGTTTTTTTCCTTTACGACTCAAGCGTCAAAAATTTCCTTACTTGTTGTGGGTATTACCCGTGTGGGTTCCGCTGGTACCGGCTTATGCATGCTCCCTTCTACTTGTTTCCATCGATCGAACGTAGATTGCGTTTTGGTGCATCGTTGTCCGTGTGCAGCTCTGCGATTGTGCAGGAAACATCGATTTGATACGGGAATGGTACGGATAGACACCTAATCAAATTAAGTGAAACGAACTTACGGGTGTTTGCTGTTGCTGCGGGATGCCTAGGCAGGGTGGTTTGCATGCGTGTCTGTGTGATGATGCCCTGTTCATTTTGTGTTATAGATTTTTCGCTCGGTAAACGAGAAAGTGATGGCGTGGAAAAAGGATCTTCCTGTTTTGTTTGCCTTTGGCGCCCGTTCGAAATTCGATCCTGCTGTTGCGGAAGAACGAACCTCAGCAACAAGGAATCCGAAGGGGAGTTATCGTTCGTTTTCGACTGCGCCCTGGCCGCACCCGCACTTGTGTTCGGGAAGCGTGATGGTGGCACACCCGCCACGCTAGTAGCCATTAGACGGCCGGGACGGAAATTAGGAAGCCCGTTTTGGATGTCGATTCGATGGAGGAAGCCAGCGAAGATAATCGCTCGATAATGATGGTAGTGGTTGATTGAAAAATAATATGGAAGCTTCGCCGCAAAGGTTTCGTATCCAGTGGTAGAGTAGGAAAGAAATGGAGGATTTTTTGTTGAGGGATGTTCAAGATCATCAGGAGGAAGTGCTTTTGATTTATTGCCGGAAGTTGCAAGTGGAAGTGATAATTTGGGGCTCCACTTTTTGCAAATTCATTTTTCGATCCATATTGAACGGCTCAAAATTGTATTGAAAATAATGTTGAGAATAACAAACCATATTGTATCGCTGTATACAAATTGGAAACTTGTTGGGAAGCTAATCCATCTCGTCTCGGGGCCCGTTTTGTCAAAGATACGCGCTGAACGATTGAAATGGATCGATAAAAAAAAGAAAGAAACGTATCGTTTCTGCCGCAGAACATTAATCCTTCCACCGGCGGCGATGTCGAATCAATGCCTTTTTGCTAAGTCGTTTTTATCCTTTTAGTTACGGACGGATTTGCCACGCCGTCGGAAGCGTTGTTGTGTTCGGGTGTCGGTGTGCTTTTTTGTTCTTATATTCGCTTCTAAATGTTTGTAAACCCGTTTGTGAAAAGTCACAGTCGACGCGAAGGCGACAGCGCGACAGCGGGAGCAAAAAAAAAAGCATGATGATTATCGTGCGAACGATATCCAATTACTGTTAATTGAACGTTGTAATCGTTTTCGATATCTCGTCGCCGCACTGCGCCGAGTACATCGCGATCTCTATCCGATGATCTTCACTGCGCGAGTCCACTTGTTGCCCAGCCGGGTTGTTCTTCTTCCATCACGCCTCCCAAAAGAAGGGGCGAGAAACCTTGCAAAAATCGGGCTCTTTCTTCAATTCCTGATCCAGAACGGCTACCCGTTCGGAAAGCCACCTTTATGGTTTAGGTGTTTTTTTTTTTCGCGCTTTACTTTCGTGTCTTAAGTTGTCCCGACGTTTCGTTGTCCTGTTGGTGCTGCCTTCTCAACCGTGAAGCGAAACGTTACTACTTCCCCTTCCCGGACGACGCTGGAAGACAGGGTTCAATATGTTCGCGCGATAAAATTCTGCTCGCGAAGGACACGGCAGGCAAAACACAGCAGCAGATGGTTTAAAGTGGAAGGTAGCGAAGCATAAAACCTCACTCCGTAGCTCCCCCATGGCTCCCGAGGGGGTGCAAACATTATAACGCAAAGCTTGTTTTTATTGTGCCCTGGAAGGATTCGAAACGCTTTGTTTCATCGCAGCTGGGAAGGTAAACCGCGCAAGGCTCAGTTTAGCAGCGTACGGTATGAGGAATTAACGTCTGCAATGAAAGATAACCTTTGTGTTGTGCAGCTTACGTTATGACGGAATTGACATTTTGAGAGTGTAAATAATTTTTCCCGATCCTTAAATAAAACCGCACACGGCTATCTGATAGCTTTCAGTTTAAAATGCTAGGTTCGCAACTAAGTTCCCGGTGGTTGGTTTTTTTTTTGTGTGTGGAATCAGGTTGCAATCAGCTTGATGTTAAATATTATGCGTTTTCTCGAGCAAATATCTTTCTCGGGAATGTATGGAAACTTTCTCGAACTTTGAATTCGGACAGTACAGGCATTATTAAACACTTTTATCAATACTTAAC
Source organism: Anopheles punctulatus (assembly GCA_000956255.1). NCBI lineage: Eukaryota > Metazoa > Arthropoda > Insecta > Diptera > Culicidae > Anopheles > Anopheles punctulatus. The sequence continues at coordinate 12,616 of JXXA01009417.1, read as the reverse complement.
AATTGCGCTTTGCTTTATGATGCAAATCTAAACTCAGAACGTCACGATTCAGTCGTCGATGACTCCTTGTGCAATCCATCCTTCCGGTTCGAGTGAATTTCCGAACACATTCGTCATCGTGATGTCTTTTCCTGTCGTGCTGCGCATTGTGGCAAAGTTGTGGCGATACGATGTTTTTACTGCAGCCTGTGATTGTGTATCATTCCTTCCACTATTGATTGACGTTTCCCGCTTTGCTCGGCATGAGAGCATCGATCGAATATTAACTTTAATTCAAATGAAGAACATGAAACGCATCAAACGCTAGAATGCACTAGGAAACAATTAAATAGCAATTTAATTTGATTTTGAGCCTCTCTGTTTAGTGTCGTACAAATTGGATCCCGGTTAGGTTGATTTATGCTATTGATTTTACTTATTTCAAGCGCTAGTCTTAAACTAGGAAGATGCATAGGCTTAACATGCCGAGAACAAGCAGATCCACGCGTGGTATATTTTAAAATGTTATCGCACCCGTAACATCGCAAGCACCTTTCGATACGTTGTTGAAACTTAGTTTCCTGAGGCTAAAAGTGTCCACAAAAAAAAAAAAAACACTGCACCACAATCCGCTGATCTCAATTCCTCCTTACTCCTTCTTTTTCGCTCTTGAACCTATCTGTGATGCGCACATGCATAAATCATGTTAACGCTCGTTTGTCAACGGAGGTCCCTAGTTTCAGTGTTTTTTTTTTACGCCCATTGGTGAAGGTTCAGGGTTGCCGATCGACGATAACGGGTTGGCAAGGTGCGTGGAATAGGCAATGAGCGTTTCTCTCGCTGCACGCCAGACCAGCCACGGGGTACCTTCCTTCCTTCTGCCTGCGCATGGAGATGCTGGGCTGCTGATAATTTGTTCTATAAATTAAGTTATAAAAAGTTGTGCACAAACCCCCGTTAGCCATGCTCGTTTTTTTTTCTTCTTCTTCTAGGAAGAGTACTTGCGCTGAGCGCGGTGGGTGCTGTAGAAAGCGATGGTGGAGATGAATAAAAAGGGATCGAGACGGGAGGCGACACACATTTGGGTGCAACGGTTGAATGCACAATTTGCGTTCAATCGTTCAATCTGGCGCCGAGCGTGATGAGGCTCAGCCGTGAATAAAATCACGTAGAGAATGATTCTACCATTGAATATCAAAGGGAAAGGTTGAATATGCGAGTGTTGATAATGCCTTAATAAAATGGGCTAAATTAAATTGTTGAACCATCGCTCTAAATTTAATTTCACCATTTGGTATAATTATAAGAGTAATACGATGTTGATTTCGGCTATCAGCTCTAGTCTCTCGGGTTTATTGTGTGTAGTCGTTTTGTTTTATTTTTAGCATAAACGCTATTTCCCATTACTTATCATATTTGGCGCTGTGGCGCCGCCTTTCGGGCGCGTTGTTTTCTTCTCGACCCACGGAGATTATTTTGCGTTTCAGCAAATTGCTTTCGTACAACCCAGATTCATACATGATCCGGTTGGGTGAGTTGAAGTGGTCAGTAATTTATCCCATGGTTCTTATCGCTTGGGACTGCCAGCGTCAGCTTGTCAATCGACATCCGGTAGAACGGACGCGTGGACGCTTCATGTCGCCACAACTCCGTATGCTTCACTAGTCATTTCGCGTATGCGGGAGAACAGCTCTGCGTGGAGACGGCGTTTGCTTCACGAGCACTAGTTGTGATAATCTCGTACGCGCTCGTTACTGGACGCCGGGGATGACGAGATGGTGTGAGATTTGTAGCTGTTTAGCTCTCATTTAATTAATCAGCCTCAAGCGAAATGTTGGCCTTCCGTTTTCCATGTCCATGCCTGTGGCTTACCATAGTATTAGATTCACATGGCTCCTAAGGATAGAGGAGACGCGCAGGACGCGTGCAAAAGCCTGCAATCCGTACAACCAGATCAACATCCTAAAAGATCTTGCTGTGGGAATGGATCGAGATTTTTAGAAGCTATGCAAAAAAGGAGCCAGCTCCTGGGCAGAGCATGCTCGTAAAGCAACTGATTATGATGACGACGGTTATGACGATAATAAAGGCAGCCAGCAGGAATGCAAAATTCTGCCGAGCGGGGAAGACTTGCTGCAGCCCGATTGCACTGAGGCGTAGCAGCAAAAATAAAACAAAATGCCAAAGATCTCTTCGGGAGGGAGGTTCTGCGCAATAAAACTGTATGGTACTAAAAAAAAATATAATAAAGCGTATTGGGTTCTTCCGTATGTACTCTCTGATATGAATGCTGATATGGAAATGGTATTGGCCTGCTGTCGATGGACTACGGAAGGTTAATCCATCGCTTTTACATTATCGGTACGTTTCTTTGCTATTCTTTCAAGGGCAGAAACTAGTGGCTTGATCAGGTCATCGTTATTGCAGTTTCAAATCGCCTCAGCATTGCAGTATGTATTCTTTGTACATTTTAATCTATTTGATAAATGATTTCTTTGTACATTCGTTTTCAAATCAACTCTATAGAAACATTAGTCTTAGCAACTACTAGTCATACCTCATGATCTCGTACGACTATCTTAGCGCAAAGCTACTTAAACCCGTGTTTTCTGTTACCAAATTAGATGATCAATTGTGTACACAAATCGTATTCAAAATTTGAGTGTCCAAATTTCAATCAGCCCTAAGATTATGACACTAATTAATCATAAACAGTCTTGCCACAGTAATCGTCTCCATGGCTGCGGTTTTTGATCCACACCGCCGGTGTGACTTTCATGCTGATTCCCGCTCAATTTGCAACGCAGTGGTTAGCTTTGTGGCGCTGGTCACGATGAAATGTAATCCGCACGTAGCGTATCGGGTGAACTTTCGCTTCGCCATGGTAAAACCGCATGCTATGCGATAAGCCCGCACCACCAGTTAAACTTTCCCAAAGTGAATCAACTTCCCTTGGCATTCCAACGCTGCACCAAGTCGGTATGATTCATCCAGCGAGGTGACAGGGTGACGCAGATGCTAATCTGATGGACGACTATAAATTTGTTCATCATCTGTCGCGCCAAAAGTCCGAACGGTTAACCCACCCCTCAAGGAAACAGGTTTCGGTAATCTTTCGCAATCGACATGGGAATGCAATGGAAGAAGTGATCACTGTACTATCTTGGGCTGAGTCGTGTCCTTTTGCTTCCCATACGCGAGGTAATCGGTAATTTAAAAGACGACTGATTGGAAGTTCGTGTTTGGAAATCGTAAGTTCATTCATGCAGAAGGCCGCATCGGGATATGCATCGGGAGTTGCATAAATGATAAGAAACTCCTTAACCGTCCTCCCTCGCCCCTGTGCTGTTCCGGTCACCTTCTCCGCACTGCTTGAAATGCAAAGCCGGTGCAAGATATGTCGCGATTGAAAGTGAATTATGGGCTTTCGTTGGGTGGCGGGGGATGCGGTGGTTCGGGTTGTGACGCTCGAAACGTGAGACTTGAGGCCGCAGCGATTCTCGGAAGAATGGAAAATAAAACCATCGCCCAGAAATCGATCGGCTTTTGTGCAAAATGTCACGATTTCGCGGTGCTGTGCTTGCTGATTGCGGCGGGTTGTCCCTGGCATCGGACAGCTGCAGGTTGTATAATGAATTTATTTGTCCCACCATCTGCTATTCAACTTTTGATGTGCACATTTATTTGTTTCAGTGGCGTACTTTAGCGCTTGAAACTGAGTACGCAACATATTTAAACATTTTATTTATAAAAATGTTGAAGAATTTTTGGAATTTCGCTCAATTCTAAAAAGCATCTGAACCATATCCAGATATGAAGCTGCACATCATGGCTTTATTTATGAGATGCTCTCTTCCTGCCATTCTTCATATGTGTATCCCACGCAATTGAATATCATGCTTGAAAATGGGTCTAGTACGCATCTCTGTAGCCAAGCTAGGCATGCTCGTAAATCTTTCGCAATAGATCGACTTTTCCATTTTCTCATCAAGCTTAGAGGAGGTTCGTATCGATTGTCAACTGATCCATAGCAGCAATATTTCAGACCGACTTTAGAACGCTTTGAACGCCTCGTGGTAAATATACGTCTGCAATAGGGTCAACTCGTTTCAGCTGACATAATAATAAATGGGATTTTCCATTACACTATGCTGGAGGTGAGTTTATATATTTTATTATGACTGCGCCTGGAGCTCAGAATGAGATGTTTATGGGTTGTGGTGGTGTACAAATTTGTGCATGGAAAATAAATTCAAAATTCAAAGTGTAAATAAAAGCAATGCTGCAATGTGTGCAACATGTTTTTTTGTATTTACCATGATAAGCAAATTATTTTCAATCTGTTCAATGATATGTGCTCAAGTGTATGGAGTTCCATTGTCATTGAACTGATTATCATAACTAATCGCTCATGAAGTGTAAATCAAAACAATAATCCTGCTATCGAGAGCAGTACGCGTGACCAATGTGTCCAAGACGAGTGGTGACCATATTTGTCTTTACTTGCTCTTTCCTGAGTGGGCAGCACTTATCATAGGCAGACTTTCTTTTAGATGAGAGCATTATAAGAAGGCACGGGATACTTCACTTTTCATGTTTCGGGTCCATCGAACCCCCAGTTCCTGCTCGAGTTGATGGCAGTGTTGTGGGTAACGGCGACGGCAGAGCCTTATCAGCGTTGACCTGATTTACGCAAAACGATACAGTGCCCCGAACGATGAGTGTAGTGCGTGCGTAATGGCCGTTGTTCACTCAGCTGCATGCAATGACCGTTTGTTTGGTGCAGCTGAAAGGTTCTGGCGACTATCGTAAAATATATACACATAACCTCGAAAAAAAAAGACGCGCGTGAGCATTGTCAAACACATGTCACTTGTATGATGTATGTTCAGGACGGCAGTACAGCTGTATGTTGAATATTGTTACTTAACCATGTGTGCACTACTGTGTGTCGCTACTAATGCTGGATAAGAAGACACGATCGTCCTGCCAACGATGCGACAAAGACTCTGAAAGAAATCTGAAAGAAATCATTTAGCCCATCGGCTACTGGGTTGTCTTGTTGTGCTTGTTGTGGCCAAGTCTGCTGCGATTGACAGCTACACGATGAGCTAATGTTCCGTTCCGTCAGCAATTGCTAAAGTCAGTGAACTGCCCCGGTGTTACCGCTCCAGATTGATTGACTGATTGACAGGAGACGAGTCGGGTGTAGACGGGGCGGCTCCAGCAGAAGGTCGCTAACGGCCGTAAGCGAGCATAAAATTACTATAATCAGTTTGAAGTTTGTGTCGCGTTGTGGACAGGCGTTTAGTGTTTTGTTTTTTTTTTTTTTTTTTTGCATACGGCTAGATGTCAACATGGCCTTTTTTTTGTCTTATTTAAGGTTCATAACAGGTTGGCCTGTTTTGAAGGACTTAGATATCTCCGAATTCGCAATGCAAAGTATCACATATCGGGCGGGTACATTTTGTTTCAATGTTACTCCGTTCCGGCAAAATGTTACTTCCTGCATGGAAACTGATACAATTTCCTACTTAACTCATTTTTTTTCTCGATAATGAAACAAAGTTTTCAATTCAATTTGATGAAAACCTGTTATTTTGTTACGCTAGTATTATCTACATTTTCATGGTCCTATATAGATTCCCATAAAATGCAAAACAGTTGCGTGACTTAACCTCGTTCGCGCTTGCTGCGTTAACTGCCGTTCCTTCCCTATCGCAGTAAACTCTTTCGGTAGCATTTTTGGCAACGTAACTTGCACCGAACATCCAATGTCGCGTGGGTTTTAGGCTCTTATGAATGGCGTAGCATTTTTGTCCCAATGCCCTTGCGTGCCCAGTCTTGCATCAACATAAACATATTTCATGTTCTTCAGGAAAACAGGATCCATTCTCCCCCAGGATCGCGATGCCTTGTCCGATGCCTTGGAGTAATCCCAAAAGGGTCAGGGTCAACAGATGACGCAATCGTGGCGGGATTGCTAGTGAGAAGTAAGTTTGCTACTATATGTGGTGAACTTTCTTTTCGTTTTATTCGCTTACTATCTTAAGCATTCATAATCTTTGTCAGTTGTTTCTTTTGTTCCCCATGGTTACATTCGATTTTTATTTCTTTGTAAATTTTGTGGTGTTGTTCGCCTTTTCCCATGGTCTGTTCTCTACTTTTATGTAAAACTTCCAGTCGTCATGAATATGTAATTGGTGTGCGTAACAGAATTACAGGTTTCTTAGGATGTGTGTCCCTCCATTGGGTAAGCAAATAGGGTATCAAAATTTACATAATAATTTCGGTTGTGATAAGATAATTAAGTCTAATCTCTCATTATGACTAACGGAAAGGGTTTTGTTGTAGCACTTTCGATAAAGATCAACAGTGTTTTCTATTGAATAACTCAGTTATTACGCCCAGTAGGCAACAGGATTTGAAGTTTGCCATTGCGAATCGAAATTTCTCAGACTGGTTGTTATTTGGAAACAAATCGTTTCTCTCAGCAGAAAGCTTTAACGATTTTCTCTGGCTGCGTCGTGAACTCCAAGTAGGTTTGTTCATTAACTTAGCTTTTATAATGAAGCTGTTGTTTCTGATGAAAACAACGGCGACGCAAAGGTAACTGGAAGAGAAAGGGAGGTTTATAGCATTTTGCAACGCAAACTTTCCGTTTCAGACTACCAGCAGGGAACGTCTGCTTGTTGAATCTTAGAATAGATTCGTGTATTAGTTCAGCAAACATTAGTATTACAAATGCATATAACGAAGTCTGAAACAGGAATCAAACTACTGAGTTTGTCATAAATTTGATTAAAAATATACTATTATATCCAAAAATTGCTTGGAAGATTTTGCCGGAATGGAGTTTAATTAAGGCATACTTTTTGACTTTTTCTTTCGGAGAAATATTTATGCTTGTGAAGTTTATCTTAGTGTTAGTAAATTTGAATTGTATTTCCCAGTATTTTTGTATTGATTGAATAATGTATTTGAATGGGAATATTGCATATGATGCGGTATGACCTCCGCTTTGAACATTTTGACACTGACGTTATCATTAACTGGATAGAAGCAGCTACGTGGTTGATCGCGGAATTTATCTAAACCAAGATAGGACACGCCATCTTTCGCCACCAGCCACCAACACTGCGAATACCAATGATTTTCTCAGCGCCGTTGTGAAAGCGTCGGTATCGATGGGAAATATAAATTGGTATGGCAATTTTCCCAAAAGACTTTTCACCTTAAGCATAATCTCCAATTGGTAAGATTGACTGTAATTGGTACCTTATATTTAGTTATAAAAAATATGTGATATTTATCGATGCATCAGTTACGTGTGTTATGGTTCGTATTACTTTAGACCTAGGATAATATCGAGAGACAGTAAAGTAAACCTATCATTTGCCATTTTGCAATAGCCAACAACTAGAATACTTGACACGCTCAGCAACATATTCTTCTGGAGAAAAGCGAGACGGTTGTAGTTTTATTGGTTCGTATTACACTACGGTAGAAGAGTTGGTTTGAAGTTACTCAATTTTTCTGTTGATTATTTTTGCAATAGAGAACGGCCCATGATGCTAAAGGTGATAAGTATATAATTTTATGCGAAAATTTTGACACTTAAAATTTGACAAATAACAAATAAATTCTATTTTGGGTTTACTAAACTCAGGGCTTTGTAAGATGTACTAAGTGCTAGAAAATCAATGCTAGTTGATCCGCTTTGCTGTAAACAGTTTGATCGATAACACTTGACTATTTCTAACGACAAAAACAGTGTTGAGGGTATTTGGGAATACAGTTTTATGTAGTCTGTATAGCATAGCAATCGCATTATTTTATCGTAAGCACTGTGCGCCCAAGAGAAGCCCGGTATGGTTCATCACGCTTCCGCAAATGGATATGAACATACTTCGCAGCTTTCCGCGATTTAAGACCATCGCTCCACACCCAAACGATGCCGGTCTGGGTAATAAAGTTTCGTCGAGGGAGTCATTAAAAAGAAATTTGATCCCTTCAGCGTGTTGGAGCGGAATCATCTTCCGTGACTCGCAACAGCTTCTGAGCATATGGGTAGTGAATTTAGCAGGCAACGTTGACGCAACCGTGCGTGAAAAGTTCAGTCCCAATGACTCACCGCGGGTGCAGTCGTTAGGTGCTCAGTGCCATTGACGGGCCTGGTGGACTGGGGAATAGTGATGATGATATTAAGTTTACTACATTCTAGTCCACCGACGATTCAATCTAGACAAGCGAGGGATTTTAACTGCACCAGTTGATATCACGACTTTGTGGGACCTCTGATCCGTGAACTAGAGACTCCTATAAAACGGCGCACAGCTCATTGGTTGGGCTCTTCCGATCTTGAGGACAAGCATGTGTGGAGCCTTACTTCACTCGGATGCGCTTCTGTCGGCGGTGGTAAACTGATACCCTTCAGCTACCGGCTTGCCGTTTGTTTATGTGCCAAGACTATCGTTGACGTCCTTGGTGTTCACCCGATAGCACCGGAGAAGCTACTTGTCCGGGCTGGTGTGCGCGTCTCAAGTATATTCCAAACCGTGACGCAACAACATACAACGTTTCGCTAAGGGAATTGTGCTTCGCTGGTAGTCCAATGTCCAGGGATCTCGGTGATATTTGACACCCAGTCGGTCGTCCAATTCAATGAGTAGCCTTCCAATAGTTTCACCCAATCTGTTCCGCTGAAATCATTACGATTGTAATGGTTTTTTTTCTCTTTTATTGATTCCCTTTTTCTATGGGATTTAATGGTTACATTTTCGTCCCTTGATGGTTGCAAAAAGTGTCGGTTTTATTCAACAGTACATGGTGTGACGGTTTAGTGAACGCGGCATCGTTACCGCAGAACTTCATCTCGCCGCACTATTTGATCATGACGCAGTACTTAACCAACCTCGCCCTTTGTGCTATGAAAGATACGCTTGGGATTTTATTGTACATAACCAGGCAATCTACGAACTGAACTGGTCAAGCTAGTTAGGTTTCAATTAAGGAATGTCTTTATTGATCGTTGAACAAATATTGACAACAAATATTCACATGACAGTTAAAAAAAAACAATTAACACATCGTTCCAGCTTTCTGTGATAACCGCGGTAATGCGATTTGAACTGTGCTTTCTAAAATCAGCGTTTAATGAGGTGTGTCATCGTATAGATTGTTAATTGACACGCACAAGATTCGTGTGTACCGCTGTAATGATGATGATGACATCGTGCAAAAATATGCCATACACCCATCTCTTTCCAAGATGGTGTATCCCAGGAGAAACGACGGTTCGTTGCCAATTAACGACGCGCGTGTTCGCCGCATGTGAATTCTCCAAGACATCAATTCGTTCGAAACATTTTTACCCGTTTACGGCAAATTTGTGATACAGCGCAAATGACATGTAAGTTATGCGGCTTGTAATATCTTCGGATTTAGTTGGACCATTCCGAATCCGGCATATTTGCGTTGAGTTACCCGTCTGTCTGTAGCCGTCTGTACTGGGCAGTCGTAATAATTGATGATAAATGTCGGTATTTATGGCACAGGCAGTTAATACCTCCACCGAAGAACTTGCATGAGACTAAGGTCCCTTACCATACCTCGCCATGCTGGTTTGAAATTGAAAATAAATTCATGTTAATTCATATTTCTATCGAAAAAATTCTTTCAATTCAACCGGTTTGGATGACTAAGTGTTGATGGTTGGATAAACTTTCTCAAATCCAATGTCGCAGCGTAGAAGTATATTAACATTGCGCGAGCCCAGCCATAAGCTTTGGTCGAGAGTGTAGCCCTGGTCTCATCTACAGGGATATATTAATACTCACAGTTCGTCCAATTATACTAGTGTCTTCGTTGATGAACAAGCTTCCAGTTGGAAATGTTTAATTTGGTTTGAACAAACATCATATATTTTTTTATATTACAAACCCCCTTTGGCTATCGATACGGTTCAATGTGGTTGCACCTGAGAACGGAAAAGAGACGGGGTGTGGCTGTATGTGCCAGTGTGCCGGAAGAAGCTGGGGGACTCATGCATAATTTATCAACCAAAAATATGTGTATTAAATTTGCATACATGAACGAACCTTTGTTGTGGCGATTTTTACGCACGTGTCGTTCGGCACTGAAAAAAGAGGAATACATCGAAGAGGAAATACAATCGTTAACATAACACCCCTTGGTCAAAACGTATATCATACTGCTGCCCACAAACGACTGCTTTCCGTTTTCTCTCCATGGTTTTCAGCATTCCGGTTTCTGCTATCAAACTGCCAAACCGTTCTTGCACTAGCCAAGCTCTAGTGCAGCTTTGTGTTTTCGTTTACAATCATGTGCTAACCCAAAAGTATGTAATACTCGTAGCCCATACTAAGCTACGTTGATCCATGTGGCGCGTTTGAAATTAAAAAGCTGCTATTCGAAATAAATGTATGATTGTCCACCGTCAGACGAGACACCTACACCGCTAGGGTTCGGCAGCGTGGTGCGATTTGCGAAACGGAAAGGAAGTTAGCGAATATTAAGCGACTTCCTGTGTGTCGTTTGTATTCTGCGGAACATGCACTCAAACACAAAGGGGCGCTGCGCGTAATGAAACAATGGGAAGCAAAATTTCGTTAATTTTAATATCGATACATTGTCATCCATTATCCATGCTATAGCTACACATGCACTGTAAATTTTCCTTCGAAAAGGCTTAATTTTCTCAGTTTGATATGGAAATCAGTATTCTCGGCCATTTTGCTAACAAATTTCTATCTGAAATGATTATCATTTCAACTTCTTCAATAGCTTTATAACACGTAAGAATTAGACTTTCGTCAATCATCTATCATAATCTACCTTTGTCATTTGTGGAAGCAGTTTTGTGGAAGTTGTCTCGTTTTATTATGTCGTCAGTTATTTTTTATTGTTAATTAGTGGTCTGTTTCATGATTGGTGCTGATTTATTGAGTTTCGATCGACCAGACAGATTCTAACAGTCTCGATCATCGTATGGCCAGTAACTCATTTTTTCTTCTATTCGACCGACCTCCAACGAAGGTGACCAACATTGTGGCAGTCTGTCGGGTTGGTTTCCGGTGAGTTTTTGAGCCGAAGTTGATGTTTCATCGATTATCATGAAACACACAGCGTAGCGTTGTTGTTACTGCCGCTGCTCTCTACACTACCATGCTTTCCACGGTCTTTTCTGCTTCGTTCCGTAAGCAAACCTGTCCGGCGAGCTTGGCGAGCAAACTTTCTTGAGGTGTCGGGGAGTGTTACCGCACGTGGACGACGACGAAGCACACGAATTAATCAATCAAACATATCAACTTCAACTCCAAATATGGCAATCATTTGGATCGTTCCAAATATGGAACGATTTACGCACGGATGGCTGCGGGGCGAGCCTCGCTGGACGGCGTTAACAATTTCGATCTTAACCAATAATCGACATGACGCATAGGTTGCGCTTTATGGGTGGCTCCGGACGGCTTTTGAACGGTACATGGAAGAGGATGAGGAGGAGGAACTGTTGCAAAGAAGCATAAGTGCGTACGGTGGTATCCCCACTCCGACACATGGACCCGTGGTGACAGGATGTATGCATTTGTCAGCTGACAGTTGCATGTGACATGTGTTTCGCATGAAGCTCAATTTATGAATGAAACATGATATTGATATGCGATCGCAGCTTGCGATTGGAATTTTATTTTCTTATTGCGGCGAATGCAGGCAAAATTGTTGTTACATGTTGAAACCCTTTTTTTGCAGGAACTATTTAAATATGCTTTCTTTGTTTAAAATGATGTTTTAAGGTATATTCGTACTTCTTTAAATTGTTGTGGAAAAAATTCGTGTACAAGTTTTCATACGATTCTTGAAATTTTCCTAGAAATATGTTTAACTTTCGCGGAAAGATGAATATTGTACGATCATAAGTAAAGTACTTTCATTTTTATGAGCAATTGGAAATTTAGTACACTCTCCCTATTGCTTCGACCCACACGTGCTGGCCCAATTGTCGCCCTACTTTCTCACGCTGCTTTATTTTCCGTTCGCCTAGATCGCGTTGACACATGCTAAACATTTTCCTTTGACACTCAAGCACCGAATCGCCCCCTGTGTGTGCGACCGCTTGTTTTCCGGCGTGCATGTGTACGCACGCTAGCTGAGGAGAAGATGGAGCGAAGATACGGTTCAATAACCGAGCCTGGGGTGTGAAAAGTAAATTTCACCGCCACTGGTCCGAAATGAATGCAGTTGCATCTGCTGTGCTGGCCATTCACAGACGTATGCGTTCTTCGCCGGCGCACACTATCTATGCTGCACCGCACGTCGAGAAAAAGTACGTTGGCACGAGCAGATGTAAACGATTGTAGTATGCCCCACACATTATCAACGATCGCTTGATCGATGATAAACAGAATGTGCGTGCTGCGGTTTTTGTATGCGACTGTTGTGACCGCGGTGCAAGTTGGGTTTTAATTGTAGACAGAAGTTCAATTGTCGTCATGTTTGGGGAAAAGATAAACGGTGTTTTTTTTATAGTATTTTCTCTTTATTAACGAGGATCTTAGGAAGTTCATTACGATGAGAATTTAGGATGGTTTATGGATGGATGATGTAATAAAATTGT